>VSDK01024102.1:24045-62791 GCA_009767595.1 Symbiodinium kawagutii
CCGCAGAGGCGGAGGCCCGCGGAAGCCGCTGCGGCGGCAGCGGCCTCGTCCCCCGCAGGGAGTCCCAGGGGTGCAGGGCCTGCCCCGGGAGCCCCAGGCCGTTGGGCGAGTGAGGCGGGCGCAGGGAGTGATTCATCAAGGGCGCAGGAGGTGAGTGCTGAACCAGTTGCTTGGATTTTGGGTTGCTGATTTTTTTCGAGACTTTAGAGGTTTTTGGAGTTTCCAACATCTCGTGATCGTTCGGAATGTTCCTTTTTAGAAAGCTTGGCTTGCTTTCTCAAGTGCATGGTTTTATACACTGTGCAAGAAAATTGAAAGGTCTTCACTCCCCAATCATCCAAAATGTTGGAAAGACCCCAGGGGTTTTAGTTTTGCTTTGGCTTTCGTACGCACTTCAATTTTGTCATTCTCAACCAGATCTTTAGAAACATCAAACAAGTCTTGATCCATGTTCTGATTAATAAAGATGTTTGGGGTCTGCTTGGAGTGAAAAATTGCAAGCTTGGACCTGGCCCAGACATTTTTTTGAAGCGCACTTTATAGTTGGACTTCCTTTGGCTTGTCCTTTTACGAAAGAAAATAACAATTACTTTACTTCGAGTGATCCCCACCATGTCATGTCATCACCACTTGTTGACTCCACTTTTGTGTGACATTCTCTCCTACATACCTTCTGACATTCATTCTGACAAATCTTCTGACATTCTCTCTGGCATACCTTTGGACATTCTTTCTGACATCCTTTTTGGCACATCTTCTGACGTTCTTTCTGACAACTTTCTACTCGGACATTCTTTCTGGCAAATCTTTTGACATTCTCTCTGACATCTCTTCTGACATTCTTTCTGACATATCTTTTGACATTCTTTCTGACATATCTTCTGCCAATCTCTCTGAAATTCTCTCTGACATATCTTCTGACATTCATTCTGACATTCTCTCTGACATATCTTCTGACATTCTTTCTGACATGTCTTCTGACATTTCTTCTGACATTCTCTCTGACATTCTTGAAGCATATCTTTCGACATTCTCTCTGACAGATCTTCTGACATTCTTTCTGACATGTCTTCTGACATTCTTTCTGGCATATCTTTTGACATTCTTTCTGACATCTCTTCTGACATTCTCTCTGACATATCTTCTGACATTCTTTCTGACATGTCTTCTGACATCTCTTCTGACATTCTCTCTGATATTCTTTCTGGCATCTCTTCTGACATTCTTTCTGACATTCTCTCTGACATTCTTTCTGACATCTCTTCTGACATTCTTTCTGACATATCTTCTGACATTCTCTCTGACATTCTTTCTGGCATATCTTTTGACATTCTCTCTGACATATCTTCTGACATTCTTTCTGACATATCTTTTGCCATTCTCTCTGACATATCTTTTGACATTCTTTCTGAAATCTTTTCTGACATCTTTGAGGTCCGGCAGCCACCACTGGCCGCGGATGGTCGTGGTTGAGGTCCGGCAGCCACCAGTAGGCATACATGATCGTGGTTGAGGTCCGGCAGAGGAGGAGGAGGATGAGGACAGGAGGAGGAGGAGGAGGAGAAGAAGTCAGCTCTGATAAAATCTAACAACCCTCACCTGACAGGTGGGGAACAACAATGAACAATCGTTTCACTATTTACCCGTCAGGGTGAAAGGGCTTCCCCCCCTTTGTTAATCACTTTCCAGATGGGACCATTCTCTGCAGTACTTGCCTGATGCGCAGAGAATCGAGAAATGCCACGATTGGCACCATGATCTTTTTCGGGTTGTGGTTCAGGAGCGTTGTGCACTCTTTTTCTTGGGGGTTGCTCACCAAAACATGTGTATGTGTAGATTATCGATTTACGCAGGGTTCCACCTACGTATTTAGCATGTCAAAATATATCACCAATGTAAACTTATATACACATCTACTCTGCATGTTATATATACACCTATGCCGCCTCATCGCCCACATACTCAAAAATATGTTTTCCACTGTTTTCCTGCATATGTGAAGTCGCTACACAAGATCTGGATCAACTGTTTCAAGACAAATCTTGGGACATGGGAGGACCAACCACTCATGCCGCAGGTCCTGTTGGTTGTTTGCATACTCTTCTTCAGTGTTCTGTGCGTAAAAGTCAATAAACACCTATACAGAAATGAACGAAACATTTTTGTAGATATAGGAATGCATAAAATGTCTATGAATAGGTGCAAGCACATGCATGTACACATATCGATCCATCTATCTATTTTTATCTTATCTTGTCTTGTCTTATCTTATCTGATCTTATCTCACCTATCTTATCTGATCTTGTTTTATCTTATCTTATCTCATCTTATCTTTTCCATTCATCCATTCATCCATTCATCCATTCATCCATTCATCCATTCATCCATTCATCCATGCATCCATTCATCCATTCATCCATTCATCCATTCACCCATCCATTTGTATCTGTATGATTATATTACTTAATACCTCATCGAAGCATTTTTGGGGTTCCCTATTTCGAGAAACTACGATATTGGTCTTATTGTTGCTCATTATCCCCTATTATTAACCATGATTGATCGTTATTAACCACCATAAAACCCCACTATAGACCTAGACCTGCTATAGAAATCCGAGCTCCCAGGTCGTTGCCAAGCCCGGGCCATTGCCGCCAGCCGAGTTGGGCATCTAGGGCGCGCCCTTGGCGCTTGTGGGTCCTTACCCCGAGCAAAGCTGCTAGCTATGGCGCAGCATGCGCAGCATGTGATGCTTCTGATGTCAGACATGGCTATGGGTCAATATTAATCAACCAACTAATGGGGGATTTCCACCAACAATAATAGGGAAAACAATGGTTGATAGTGGGGGAACCAGGGGTACAGGGTTTTGACCCACAGCCACATGATGAAGTACAAAGATCACTGGCTAGCATCAGTAATAAGTACACAAATCAGTAATGATAGTGTACTGAAGGTCAATCAGGGTCAGTCATAAGTACAAAATCACTGGCTCGTGGGCCAATATTCATGTTTTTCGTTATGGTTTATCGTTTATCATAAGTCATCGTGCTTCAGACGGGTGACAGTGGTTGATATGGCCTTTAACCATTGTTATAGTGGTAGGTCTAGTGTAGCTTGCAAGTGGTATATGTAAACTAGCTCGTTTACGATAGCTACACATGAAGAAACTGAAGAGTCACCCTGGGATTCTTGCAGATCTAAGATGGCTCGCATAGATCTACAAAAACCAATGGTTTCTGCACCCAACTAGCTTATTGGAGTGCAAAATCGCGATGGCTTGAATCAAGTTGCAATAGAAAGTTTGTTGCTCCATAAATGGGATACTGTGGGTGAGGATCTGAAAGTTTCTGAAAGTTTCAAACAGCTCCCAGTTGAGCACAGCAGAGGATCGTGCTGAGAGCAGGCTTGAGCTGCAAGTCCAAAAGGGAACAAGCGAAACACATGAAAAATGGAGGCAGTGTAATCACAACGAGTAAACATGTGTAAAGCATGAAGATCAACATATATATATATATACATATACATATATACATATATGAATTCAACAGCATCCAATTTCGCTCTGAGGCCCGAGGCAATCTCTCAAGATAGCGGTTGACAACAACCAACTGTGGTTGAAACATCTGTCCCGCGTTTTGCTCTATACACACATATATATCTATATATGTGCTTAATATGTAGATATACATATGCAATATATGTTTTATGTTCCACTCCATCGAATGCGCATGCAAGAAACGCACCACACTCAAGGTCTTTTCAGCGGTCTTTGCATGCAGCTTGGTTACCTTTGGCATTCCATGTGTAGCTACAGATATCAGTTGGATGAGATCACCCCGGGATCCTCTCAACGTGCTCCTGGGCGAAGCACGGCCTCCAGTCCTGCAGCAGTCGTTGTGGTTTTTCAGCAGCACAAATCACCAGGGTCTACCTGAGTCTACCTCCTTGGTTTGAGGGATAGCTGCCGGCAACAACCATCATGTTTATCTCACAAAAAAATGTTTGTTAAACAAAGAGCCTGGACATGGACATGGTGCTAGGGACTTAGTGACGACCTTGGTTGCGGGGTCAGGTATTGCTGGGATCAGAAGTATTTTTTTGGGATGCATCCAATGGGTACTGCAGCTGAGGAAGAATTACAGGTGGAGCCTAAATTAAAGGTATATAGGCAAATTTGCGAAACATATCGGATGAATCGTAAGAAACAAGTGTAAATGATTGATTTTCCGGATAAGATTAGTCATGTCGAATTGCTGGTTACGATGTGCCCACCGAGGAGCAGAGGCATGACATGGGAGACTCAACTTGTTTGGAAAGTAGATCTTGCGATGAACATTTCTGGCAGTAAAGAGGTCCAACTCAGACGAATGGGAGTTTCCAACGGAGACTTGTCTATGGGGTTGAGGAAGTTCACCCAGGCTGCTTGACAGTCAAGTTGTCAGAACATGCGCAGTTGGCACAACGAAGATCCATTGGCAGGTTCTATCTAACTATTCAGCCATTGTTGATGCCTGACGTGTGGAACCCTGAGTCATGCAAAGAGATGGTCGTTTCTTGAAATCATATGCTTTGGTGGGATGCCTCGCTTTACTGAACATTTGTGTGTCAATATTTGCGCATATGTCTGGTCTGGTAAGGGATCGTATGGCATTGGGATGGTAGTGTAGGGTATCGCCTGGAACATGACGCCATGGTATGCGAGTATCAAAATTGATTTGGCTTGATTGCTGCGACTGGAGCGGGTTTAACTTGTCATCACTTTCAGGCATTTAAAGCCTCAACTTGGGTCTGAAAGTCCAGAAAAGCTGATAGCAACGAATTAGCTGAACATCGCCCAGCTGTTGATTGTTCAACAAGAATGGGGCATGTATCTTTCATCCTGCCTGTTTATCTTTAAGAGTTCTTGGTTAACCCTGAGACCATGGAAAGCATTGTTGGGGGGATTCATAATTGCAGTTTGACACAACTCCGAAGTCAAAATAGGGATACCCCTAAAACATCCTTTATTAACCACTTATAGTTATGAACCATCCATTTCTGGGGTTCCAATTTTTTTAAGAACCCACCATTTACAGTGTTGACTAAGAGTTGACTCAGTGTCGACTTCTCCACAGAATCAACAGGTGGTTGTGTTAGTTTTCCAAGAGGGCACGTATTCCACACAGATCAGGATTCTACATGGGAGGCTTATGAACCCACCTAAAGAACAGTGATCCTGGAAATCCTTCAATGTCTGTTTGAGATTGTCCAAGTCTGTTGCCCAGTATGGCTACCCTAAGAATGTCGATCCCAAGTTATGCCCACAGGCGGACCCGGTACTGAGTGTCCCACAAGAGGATGAGTATTGATTAATGTGGGGGTTTCTCAAAATAGGGAGCCCCCTATAATAGTTGGTTTATTACTATATATGAATTAAAAAGGATGACTTCGGGTGTCCCGCATTTTGAGAAACACCCATATCAAGGGAAAATAAATCGTTTTTGCTTGTGGTGGTCCCAGCATATGTGTTTGACATTTGGGATATGGAGATGGTTGTATCGATTGTCTTCACCGGCCGTCATCAGCTCCTTAGTTGGACATCCCATCCGCAGTGATGTCTTTTGGTTGAGGTGCCCAAATTGAAGGAGCCAATTGCAAACATTTTCCATTGCCAGCATCTTTTTTTTTAGGGGGGTTGAGGTTCAACCGCCGCAGTTTCTTGGGTGTTTCTCTAAGCTGTCCATGCTTTGGCTTCAAACAGTTGTACTTTGAGACCCTTCAAAGAGGCGGCCGATTACCCCTGCCTCGCCATCCCGGGATCAGAAAATTGCCCATCGAGGGGGGCCAGGGAGGTTCAGCACAGCAAGCTCCACAGCGGAGTTCAATCTCAGCTGCCCATATCTCCTTGAAAACGCAGCTGTTTCCAGGCGACACGGATGAGTTTGTTGGGGATTTTGATAAGCTGGTAACCTGGGATTGCTGGGATTGGAATACATTCTTCATGGCTCAAGTATGCTCAAGTATCAAAAGTCTAGATGCTTGAGGGGAAATGTATATGGCATGCGGCCAAAAGTCATGGTCAAAGAATTGATATAAAACGACGTTAATGCCAATGTTGTTGCGTGCTTGACAAATTCGTTAAGTGGCGGGCCCCCAGCTAAATGCAGCAAAACACCAGCTAGGCGCTAGTGCAGCGCTAGCACCGCGCTAGCAAACTGATCTACTGGGAAAAAATGTTTCAGTGATCAATTTTTACAAAATGAAGTCGCGATTTTGCGCTAGCGTGGCGCTAGCACGGCGCTAGCAAAAGTTACATTTCTGGGTGTTCAGAGGACATCTCCTTAGATGACCATCCATGTTACAGCTTGTTGCATTTAGGAATTCAATTTTTAGCAACTCATCATCCAAAGACAGTGACACCTCACCCTCAGATGAGTGAACAAATAGAGTGCAAAAGTCGCGCGGTAGTGTGTATTGCACCAAATGTTTACATGAAGTAGTTTTTCTCACAATTTTGCAGGGTCTCCGCAAACAATTACGCCAAGCAGCGGGCCCCCAACTAAATGAGTCTTTAACGTCATTTCTTGGAACAAACATTTTGACCATACACCATATAGAACGGATCATATGAATCTCATGGCAATCTCATCAACATGGGGGCTCCTGCATGAATCCACCAACACGAAGGTTCTTGGATTTTGAAGCATACAGACTCTACTTGATTTAAACAAGCTGTTTTGGGGTTGAAAACGGAGTATTTGACACACACACACACACCTGGTCTTGAACTGGGATGCCTACTACCCTGGACATGAGGATGCCTCTGATATTTTGTGGCGTGATGCCACTGCGTGCTCTAAGACACCACACATGCTAGGATTGTTTCAGGAGACAGTTCCATGGCAGGACATCCAGATCCACTAGTCAAATGTTGGACCTTGGAACTCATGAATTTTCGATTCAAGACTACTTTGAGCCCTGTTGTTGGGATTGTCCATACTACCTCAGAAGGAGACGTTTGGATCCAGAAATCATTGCAACCTCCAGCTGCTATCAAGGAATTGCTGGGGGTTGACTTCAGAAATGTGAAAGTGGCTGGCGATTTCAAAGATGCTTTAGTTTTTTCAATCGTTGGATGCATGATTAGATTCCAAAACTTCACCAGAGTAGCATTCGCGATGGTTAAACATGCTTCAACCTGGATTCAGCCACCAGCTAGCAAAGTTGAGTTTGTCCTCCGCTTACCGTGACCGCTGGGAATACGCAGCAGCCGCTGAGAAGCGAACGAATCAGCCGTTATTGGACCCGACCCGCGCTTTACTGATGCATTATATCAAAACATGTGGGACGTTCATGGGACATTCATAGGACATTTACGGGGCATTCACTAGACATTCATGGGACATTCATGGAACATTCACAGGACATTCATGGGACAATCCGTATGAAATGAGATGTTTTGACAAGCAAAATAACAATAAAATCTTGATGCAAACATCATCAGTATTTGATTGATGACTGCACTTGTGCTTGCACAGTCGTGAATTGGCCAGTGAATCGCAAAGAATCATGAACGTTTGACCAAGAGGTGGGTTCGCTATTGTTGAGAGAGCTGTTGACGACAAGATCTTGTGAACAGGGGCTGCTTCGTCGCTGGAAATATATGTGACGCTGAAACATGACCAATTGGGCAAGCTGTGTTCTTCCGAATTCACACCCAAATCCAAATCTCGCATAGATGTGTGCTCAGTGCTCATGACATGATGCTTGCATGGGTACTAGTTACAAACTAAGCAGGCGAATCATAAGATGAATACATACAGTCAGCTCCATTTACAGCTGCATGTGCGCATACATGGTTGTAGACTTTTGAGCCCCGGAGACAATGCTGCATCTGTGACTGCATTTGTGGCTATATACATTTGTGGTGCCCTCTGGGTTGTCCGGGTTTCCAGTGGTTATCCCTAAGCATCAGCCAATGCAGGCAAGTGTGACCCAAGCATCCCCATGTGTAGCACGCAGGGAACCATCAATCTTGAAAAGGTTCAGTTAAGCCATGAAAAAATCTTCCAAGAAGCATGGAGCACCAGCAAGCGTTCCGACCGTGATGTGGGCTCACAGCCGTGGCAGAAGGAAAGTTGTGTCTGTTTACAAAGTTACTTCAGTACTTGGAATTTCCTCGCAGAAACTTCAGAAAGGAGAGTGGAAACTTAATGAAGCCCTCAGGTTTGTGGCATTTGAGTCGCAGGACATTGTTTTCATTGATCATGTTCAACTGGAAATGCATCCAAAGATGATCAAAGGCGCAATTCAACACACAATATCCATCATTATATGATATATGTAATATATATATATACATGTCATAGCTGTTCCTCGCCAATCTTTTTGGTTTCGTTGCGTCTTGGAGGACAGTCGTAATCGATGTCGCGACGTTCGTTTTTGACACCCCCACAGGTAGAAGGGACTGACAAGCTCTTCAAAGTATGCGGATCTGCATCATTTTCATCAGCACCAAATCACGTAGATTGTACTAGAGGAATTGCCACAAATTGCAACAACATGTGGAAGTCTGCATTAGTGTCCTTCTTCAAAATGGCACTCTTGGGACAGGTGGGGAAACCTCCGTTCAACCCCAAAGTCGATGTTCGGCAAGGCCAGCATGGCGACAATTTGGAGATGACAGATGTCTAATGGATGACAAACGATTGTGCCATGTGTGGTTGCATGACTATAAAGAAGTAATCACATATGCAAACATATGTACATACGTATACAAATATACATATTATATATGTATGTATATACACTACATTATTAGTGTATGATTTCAGCACAACTCTGCTTATCTATGCAGATTGGAATGATTTCACCATTCCTAGGGTGATACGTACGGGGGGAGAAACCAACAGCAGGGAGTTGACAACACATTGGCGCTGGCGTAGTTTGCAACGATTGCTGTCATGGATGTTCCTAGTGGTTACATCAACCAGTTTCAAGCCACCGTCATTGATTAACTATTATTAATGATTGAAAATGATTGATAATAATTCAAGCCATTATCACTGCAACCATCAATCATTAGTCAACCACCAATTTATCATGATGACTGATGCCTGTTGCCCAGCACGGATCGGAACTCCAGTCGTCGCGCGTGAAGTTAGCATGCGGCGTTTGGAAGTGCGCGTTGAAGGTCGATGGCAGTTGGTCTAGCTGCTATGCCTTTCCAGATGAAGAGAGTGGTTTCGTCTAGTGGTTTAGAATGGTGAATACTTGGTGAATATGCTCAATGATGGCGAATTGATGGTTTGTCAATGTTGAGCTGAGGGTTTATAATGGCAACATCCCAGAGTCCACCATTTTAGTCAACCTTTTGGATACCTCAGGTACATTGCACTTGAGTCCTGGGTGCAAGCCGCAACTGGGTGAGAAATGGATTCTCGTTTTGCCTGGTGATGTTGTGCAACCTCAAAGATAGTTGGAGGATGTTGAAGGCTTAGAAACTTCGGTGCTGTCAGAAGCCATGCCTCACATGGTGGCAGCCACGAGTCCTTTGGAGAACTATCAGTGGCAGCTAACTTTATAATTCCCCACGCTCCCCGAACCAATCCAGTTGATTAAAAACCAATATCATGGCGAGTTTGGCCACCAATTGGGGTCGCCCTGCGCAGAACCGAAGGGATCAGCTATCCAGCTGAAATGAAGCAAGTGCACGTACTATTTTATTGTGCTTTCATGATATTTAATTAATGTACGTATTTCTGATCTTCAACTAGACAGATCGTCAATGACGATATAATGATTGGGGAAAATTGCTTTTGGAGTTTTCTCCGTTTTTGTTTTTCTGTTTTTTCCTTTTCCTGCTTCTGTTTCCTGCCTCTCTGATTCTTTTGTTGCTGCATTGTCTCTTTATTTCTGTGCTTTTCTGTTTCTCTACTTGTTTGCTTTTCATGCTTCTCTGTTTTTCGTACCGTCCCTGCTCTTCTACTTTTTTATGATAGAGAGCTCGTCTTATTGGCTTTGGTGTGTTTGCAGCTTCTTCCATTTTGTCAAGTTGGTACGAATATCCAACAATAGAAACGTTGGGTTGCTTGATCATTAGCTGTCTTAAGTTGCATGTCATGGGCGAAGGCGCTGCGCGCACCCCCCCCGATCCAACATGTTCCCAAATAATTGGCCTGCATCTGCCATTTTTTGGTAGCACCGGCAAGAACGTCGCTCAGGATAGAAATGGCAAACAACAGCAACGACAACGACAACAACAACGACGACAGCAACAACGACAACAACAGCAGCAACAACAACGCCACCCCCACCACCACCACCAACAACAGCAAACAACAACACCACCAGCGACAACAACACCACCAACAACGACGACAACAACAGCAACAACAACAGCAACAACAACAACACCACCAACAACAACAACAGCAACAACAACAACACCAACAATAACAGCAAACAACAACAACACCACCACCGACAATAACATCACCAACAACAACGACAACAACAGCAACAACAACGACAACAACAACAATAACAACGACAACAACAGCAACAACAACGACAACAACAATAACAACAACTCAAAACAACAACAAGGACAACAACAGCAACGACAACGACAACAACAAGAACAACGACAACAACAACAACAACAACAACAACAACAACAACAACAACAACAACAACAACAACTCAAAAAACAACAACAACAACAACAACAACAACTCAAAACAAGAACAACGACAACAACAACAACAACGACAACAACAACAAAAACAACACCGACAACAACAACACCAACAAAACAACAACAGCAACAACAACAACAACAACAACAACAACAACAACAGCAACAGCAACAACAACAACAACAATTGCAACTGTGACTGCAACTGGAGCAACTGTTCTTGTTTCGAAAGACCGCTGGTGCCATGAATCTTGAGCCATAGGAAGTGCGCAGTGCCAGCTCCAAAATGCTGCAAATGCCATGTAAAATGACATGTCCTGGCTCCAAAAAGACGCACATTCGGTGAAAGATGAGCGAAACTATCTCCAAAATCTTACACGCACCGTGTATTAGATAGCTAATTGTAAATAGCTTGTAAAATGCAAGGTGCTGGCTCCAAAATGCGGCAACATATCATGTAAGATGACAGGTCCTAGCTCCAAAAATGCTGCCCCCAATCAATTCGCACCCCTAATGATTCATTGTCTTAACCCACAAATGGTTGGTTTAGTCTCAATGTACTCGGAACAGTTTGTGTGAAGTGGTTGGAGTGATCTAGTTGCCTGTGAAATTTAAGGCCCAAGCAAAGGATTTATAGTAATAAGCCAGCCCTATTTTGGGGTTTCCTGGGGCTTGAGAAATTCCATTGATATGTGCACCTGATTAGCTCATGCGGATACATCCTATATTTTCACAGACAGGGTCTATGCGCAAAAAGACGGGTGTGAAGGTAGTTGCACAATACTGGCTATAGTGTTTCAGCTTTGTATTTATCATACCATAGATTACCATGTAAAGATTGTTTTAGACTACAGTAGAAATACCACAGTCCTTCATGGTTGTTAACAGGGTTTTTGCGTTTTGTTTTTGCACCGCTACTGAAGCAACAACGGGAATCTGTGCAGGAATTTGAAGAATCCTTTGGCTGCCGGCAAAGCATAGGATTTTGGTGAATAAAGGGCGAATAATTGCCAATCTGATTAATCGCTGGCCGAGTGTTAGCCAATTATATCATTGCCGATAATAACGATTATTGGCCGCTATTGACCGTTGTACAGCATTTATAAAGCGTGATGAACACAAACAACCATTACTAGCCATTATAAACCATATTATTCATCATAATTTGGAGTTTTGTTAGCCATGTCATGAACCATATCATCAACCATATCATTAAGCATATCATTAACCATATCATTAACCATATCATTACCCATATCATTAACCGTATCATTAACCATATCATTAACCATATCATTAACCATATCATTAACCATATCATTCACCATTATTAGCCATTATTAACCATATCATTAGCCATTGTGTATTTGTCCGGCAGTTGTTGTATTAGCTCGACGCTACGATCGTTCGAAGGCCAGATTTTGTCGTCGCCACAACGCGCTGCAGTTCAACAGGATGAACTCCGAGAGGGGCCCAAGTGCCGACATGGAAATCCAACAACAAGGAGGTTAATTAATGGGAAACCAAGGGAGTTTCCAGGGTTAACCATGGTTAAATCATAGTGGTTATATGGCTACAGGTCAGTATTAACCAACATGCCGGATTTACATGTTTTATTTGATGGTGCCTATACTTAAGATGGGATGGGTTATAAATACCAGTGGGATAGGTTATAGAAATACCATTTCAAACGCCTTATAGAATATTTCAGTTTGATTGTTGGTTGGTAATCATATTTTTTGGGATGGCTTATAACTTATGGGAAGGGCAACCTGATCGAGCGTTTCACTTTCGAGTTGGGCGCTGGATCAGACCGCAGTCCGCACGGATGGCTTATAACTACCAGTCCAACTTCAGTGAATTTACGTGGTGAAAAAACTGGTGATGTTCCTTCTGACTCAGGTGTTTGCAGGGTAGTTTGTCAGGGTATCACTTCCTCATCAGCTACTGGCTTACTCTCCATACTCACCTGGATCAATCGGATGGAAATCAGCAGGAGTTTTGTCAAGGATTGAAATCAACGGAACACATCAACGGAAATCGATGGATCTCAGAGAAACCTGCTGAATGGGTTTCCAACTAGCCAGGTCTATGGGTGAGAATTGTTTTGGTCAATGGCAGACCCATCTGCACTCGAGGGCATACTGGGCATGAATGGGAAGCCATGAAATGGCATGAGATGGCTGAGTTACTGGACATGGCCCCTTTGCGGAGCATCCCATGAGATGGTTCGGGCGTCGGTGTGAGGGGGCGTCTCAGCGGCAGAATCACTGCAACAACTAGACAGCAACGATGTCTGGCCTGGCAATTTCCGAAAGCTCATCATGCCATGGGCGAGCCCATGGTTTATCCCCCAAGCGAGTGCTGTACTGTCTGTACTCGTGTCCCCATGGTGTAGCCATTCTTGGAACGCTCGGGTTATGCGCCATGGAGACCCAACTGGGATTTGTCAATGGATCCGCAGCCTGTGGTCCCCCGGTCAGAAGCCTTCCGGTGCCCCTGGCTTCGGGTAACTCATCGATGTTGTTTCTGGGTGACCGTACTACACTGACACTGCCGTTATCATGTTTCGTTGGACCATTGGGTGACACGGCAACCGTCAAACGCACCCTGTGATCATAACTTTCAGATGGTGCACACCACTGAGAGGTTTTCCAACAGCCAGTGCCCAGGGATGATCACCCAGAAGGCAAAGACCTGATGTGCATCAGATATTTTCTTGATAGATCACAGCGCTATGCGGCCAGTGCTGCGCATGAGCTCTCGGATTGCTTTGCGGGTTGCGGACGAACGTTCTGAACACCCCTCGAGCTGTAAAGTGTAAAGGATGTGACACCGGCAGCCGGCCAATCCGCGTGGCGAACGCAGTGGAGGAACCGCATGGCATCATTTCTCGCAACACGGTAAAGCCGGCATCCCTGATTTCATGAAACTGTACTACGTTCCTTCAGGAAATGAGGGAAATACCAAGAACATTCAAGAACATGTGTGTGTGTGTTTTTATGTAGGTGCGTTTGTATACAGTTCTTGTTTCTGTGCATTGTTACGCATGTATTCATAATTTTGTAAACTTATGTACGCAAATAAATATGAATAAGTAAACAGACATACATGCACATATTTGAGCATACATATATAGATACCGACCTTCATACTGCCTATACCTATGCGTACCTCCCACTATATCTCTACCTCTACCTCTGCTATGTCTATGCCTCTACCTCTCCTATGTTATGCCTCCTCCTTTGCTATGCCAATCCCTATACCCAGACCTAAAACCTATATATACCTGTACCCATACCCAAAGTATACCTACACCAATATCTATATCTCTCCCTACATGCAGGTACCTACAAAGGTAGGTAGGTAGACTGGTGGGTTTTGGCTTTTTCATTTGTGTGGGAGGCTTCCAGTGCAATCGATAGGACTCATCCGTTGAGCAGATTGCTGGAGAGCAATATATTGAGACGGAGGGAGTGTTGTGAAACGAGAGCCGGCCGGTGAAGAAACATGTCATTGGATCATAGTTGTAAGAATATGTAGGCCAGATGAAGCCAGCTTGATTAAAGTTCACATGGATAAGTCGCGGCCCTGAATATGTCCAATCACTTTTTCTGAAAACCAGGAACAAGCTTATCACGATTCTATGATATTCTATGTTTGCTTTGATGACCATTTTTATGAACCATAACAAGTTCAACCACTGGTACCATTGCTAGCCATGCTGAGCCTTCACGCAGTTCACCAATTCTGCTCACCCGTGGGGCCCTAGTGTCTAGCTGTGACCATCCGTTTTTGTGCTGCGACGACCGGTCGGACAATGCGACCTCTCTCAGTTCGATTAGGATGGTTGCTGCCCAGTGGGTTGAGCTATGCGAAGGCAAGTCTTGGCTCCAGCTGCAGAACCAACCAGAATGATGCTTAGAATTGGGAAAAAAAATGGCCATGGGTCAATATTAATTAACCAACAATCATGGGGGATTTCCACCAACAGTCATGGGGAAAGCAATGGTTAACAGGGGGGAACCAGGAGTAATAGTTGGTCAATGATTGGTTCATGGTTATTAAGCAGAATACTAGGTGGTTGAAAATGGGTCAGTGGTTCATATAGGGAAAACAACCAACCAGGATAGGGGATATACCATCCAACCATCCAAGAAATGGACACAATCCCTGGCTAGCTCGCTAGTTAGTTTAGTGAATGATCTTGCACGTTCACCCGGGTACCAGGGGCGCAATTGACCAGTTCATATGGCGAGCTGGGTCAAGCAGTTCACCAACAATCATGGGGGATTATAACCAACAATTACAAGGAAAACGATGGTTAATGATAGGGGAACCAGGGATACAGGGTTTTGACCCACTGCCATATCAGTGCTCCTCCAAATTCATCGTCAATTTTCGGTACTGAGGAAACCGCGCAAGTTCTGGATCCCAATCCAACCCCTATAGCGTTGACCATGGTCAAGCTTTAAATATCACTTGTAACAGTATGTAAAAGTAGTGGATATATATATATATAGTATGTATCATTGCTACTGCGCGGCCATCAACCACCATCAACAACCATCAACAATCATCCACACCATCAACGACGATCAACGACGATCAACGACCATCAACGACCATCAACGACCATCAACGACCATCAACAATCATCAACGACCATCAACAACCATCAACAATCATCGAGAGCCATCAACAACCATCAACCACCATCAATCATTACAGGACCGTATAACCCCACATGAGAACATTTGCCTGTAGACAAGGACTATGGATGGAGATGACGGCGAGGATGATGACGATGACGATGACGATGACCATGACCATGACCATGACCATGACCATGACCATGATGATGATGATGATGATGATGATGATGATGATGATGATGATGATGATGATGATGATCATGATGATGATGATCATGATGATGATGATGATGATGATGATGATGATGATGATGATGATGATGATGATGATGATGATGATGATGATGATGATGATGATGATGGTTTATCACTATTGACCTTCCACTGGAAAAAAATCCATTAACCAGGGATCTGTGGTTGAATGTGATTGACCATTTTGGTGTTTTCCCACAGCACACGACACCAACACCAACACCAACACCAACACCAACACCACACCAACACCGCACACCACACCACACCACACCACACCACACCACACCACACCACACCACACCACACCACACCACACCAACGCCACACCACACCAACGCCACACGGCAGTACACCACACCAGACCAGGCCAGGCCACGCCACACCCACTCCACACCACACCAAGACCACACCACTCCACACCAACGCACCACATCACACCAACACCATACAACATTCCACCACCGCCACACCAACACCACGCCAACAACACACCACACCAACACCACACCAACACCACACCACACCCCAACACACCCCAACACACCACACCACACCACACCCACACCACGCCAACACCACGCCAACACCACACCACACAAACACCACACGAACACCACACCACACCAACACAACACACCAACACACCACACCAACACACATCGCACCAAACGTACCACACCAAAACGTACCAAGACCGAACGCGCCAAGACCAAACGTACTAAGACAAAAGGTACCAAGTGCAAACGTATCAAGACCAAACGCACCAAGACCAAACGTACCAAGACCAAATGTGCCAAGACCAAATGTGCCAAGACCAAACGTACCAAGACCAAACGTACCAAGACCAAACTTACCGCGACCAAATGACCAAGACCATACGTACCAAGACCAAACGCACCAAGACCAAACCTACCAAGACCAAACGCACCAAGACCAAACGTACCAAGACCAAACGTACCAAGACCAAACGCACCAAGACCAAACGTACCAAGACCAAACGTGCCAAGACCAAACATACCAAGACCAAACATACCAAGACAAAACGTACCAAGACCAAACATACCAAGACCAAACATACCAAGACCAAACGTACCAAGACCAAACATACCAAGACCAAACGTACCACGACCAAACGTACCAAACCAAACGTACCAAGACCAAACATACCAAGACCAAACGTACCAAGACAAAACGTACCAAGACCAAACGTACCAAGACCAAACGTGCCAAGACCAAACTTACCAAGACCAAACATACCAAGACAAAACGTACCAAGACCAAACGTGCCAAGACCAAACTTACCAAGACCAAACATACCAAGACAAAACGTACCAAGACCAAACATACGAAGACCAAACGCACCAAGACCAAACGTACCAAGACCAAACGTACAAACTGCCACCCCGGCCACAAAGTGAAGGGCAACACTGGCGTCCAATCTTAGGATGGCATCGGGGTCGACACTGCTTGAGGGTATCTTTGTTGCAAGTTCAACCACTGAAAATTCCTGAAATACTCCCACAAGATCACCAACAATCACCACTGAACATCAAGACATTTCTCAGTTTTATACCTTGGACCAAGGGCTCGCAAGCCTGCCGCCAAGCCTCCACAGATCCATACCAACAACGCAGGCACAATGGAGAGGATGATGGTGATGATGATGATGATGATGATGATGATGATGATCTTGACGATCGATGATGACGATGATGATGACGATGATGATGATGATGATGATGATGATGATGATGATCAGAAGGAGGAGCACGAGAGGAGGAGCGGGGGAGGAGAAGGAGGAGGAGGAGGACCGGCGGGACACGACCAAAAAAATTGAATCCCCACAATTCTATGTGGGGAATTATCAACAGCCATCAAGGACCATCAATGACCATCAACAACCACCTCAAGCACACAAATAAGTATTGTTCCTGACCCTGTAAACCATCATCATTGCTCTTTGGGGATGGCTGTTGGGAAGCCCTACATCCCACAGTGATGTGGCCGCAAGCGTCATTTCGAAGGGCTAAGACCTTGAGATACTGACTGAATAAGGGGGTTCTCAAGCCATAAGGGAAACCCTAGAAATGGTTGTTTTCTTAGTTGTTGACCATGGTTAACAATGGCTTATCCACAAGGGGAGCAATAGCAGGTATATAACCCCAATAATGAGAACAATGATAATCAATAATAATAGTACTAATACTTGGTTCACTACTATTGATGATTGATAGTTGATGGTCTGGGGGACCCCTTTGGCTCTAGAAACCAATTGTGTACGTAATTACCTTCGGTTGTGCTATATTAGTAAGACATATATTGTACACGTGTTGCGTGTACAGTGTGCGATATGGTATTGCACAAAGTGTTCATGTATTTAAGTGATGTGTCCATGGTATTGTGCTGTATCGTGTCATGTTGTGATGTCTTATTTGTATTGCAATCTGATTTAATGCAATGTGATTGACATATGATGAGGAATGTGATGTAGTGCAAGGTAAGGGTGTACGTGAATATGACAGGAATGGAATGTAACATAGTGGCAGAGGGTTCGGGGGTACAGGGGAACACCTAAGAGACGAGGACAAGTCCTTGATGGTTGAAAATGATCATCATTCAATGATGACCTGATTGACCAAGGAGGAAACCAATTCATAGGTCGCTCAACATGGACAGCCATGATGGCTGACAGCTACATCATGGGATCCACCTCAGCCATAGCGACTTGCTGAGCCAAGAGTCCTTGCCCGGCCGAGACGCCACGCCGCTGAGGTTTTGCCAGGTCCTCTTGTGATTTTGTACGCTGCCCCCACAGCTCTTTCAGGGTCAGGCATAGCGCTTTAGGAATTAGGGTTTCATTTTTTTTGCAGTTCAAACATAAGAGGTTTTTGGGGGAGTTTGATCAACTGAATGATTGACTTTGGGGCTGCTTGAGGATGTTTCCGATGAAGATGTTTGATGATGTTTGCTGTATTTGTGGTTTCGCTACGACCTCACGCATCTGGCCCCAAAGCAATTGTTAAGATACAGTGAACTAGACATATAAATATTTATATATGTATTATGATACGTATTATTTGATATATATTCATGATCATATAGAATAGATACTGGAGATTCCGTTCTTTCAAATGTGAAGTTGTTGGTAGTTTCCAAAGTGATAATCCCTACCGGATTCGATTGGTTTGGAGAACCAATATTTTCGGAACTCATATTTACTATGATCGAATCCGTGGTTTGATGACAACTTCGTTGGGTTGGATTCACCACCGTATGTATGAAATGCCTACGAATTGATTCGCACTACAGAGGTGTATGTATTTATTTACTCACATAAAAATACATAGTATGTACATATAACATATTAATGTAAGAAAGAGAGTACGCGCGATGGCCACTCATGTGTTCTCGACTCGCTTCCCTTCCAATCAGTGGTCTTCTAACCTCAGGGCGCTTCAGCTGCAGCGCATGGGGTGCACTGCCCCCAGCCATTCGTTCGATTTCAACTGCCAGGCCCATGTGATGCCTAGCTCCACCGTGGTCAGTGGACGGGTTCCGTTGCCACGGGCATGGCAACAGCGACTTATGAAATCCTGGCCTGGACGCTCTGCGACGCTGGCACCCTCAGCCAATGAACCTCATAGCCATTACAAATCTATACGCACATATATATGTATATATATATATATATAAAAATATTATCATATATGATCACAAGACAAGTAGACCTAAGTAGATAGATGTAGATAGAGGTAGATAGATGTAGATAGATATAGTTATATTATGCATACCTGTAGAGACTCCAACTTTCAGGTTGGAATCCAGATCATCCTCACATCCCGGTGAGCTGCGAGCTCAGCAAATTATGTCGTTTTGGTACCGGTCAGCGCCCAGTCCAACAATGGGAGGAACATGAGGAAGTTACTATCAAGTTCCGTCAATTCTCAGATGAAGTGACTATAAAGTTACTAGAATGTTCCATGATTTATGTCAATTCTCTTGTTTGATATAGGTGCACACTGTGATAATTGATATTGTCCTTAGATGCCCACTGATCCTTGCAGCGTGGCATTCGATTTTAGCTTCGTGTTTCATCATCCCAACAAGTGATGATGGTCCACCCACAGCTGAAGCAGAGCTGCCTTCAGCGGTGCAATGGTCAGATATGCATATACGTGCATGCATGTACACATGAATCTATACATACATATAGAAGCAAATATAATTACACACATGTGTATGCATGTATAAATATTTAAGTACATGTACATGTATTGATGTCCATGTATGTGTATCAAAATGAACATATGCACAGTGAAAACGGATCTATACATGAAGTCATAGACTGCTTGAAAGAAGAAGGGTTGACCGAAGACTTTCCCAGTGGCCGCCTTCGTTGTCGTTCAGCTTGGGAGGGGGGGTAGTGCTACGTTTCGTGCGTCCGCAGCTGGGTTTGAGGAAGCAGCTGCAGTTTATTTTTGATCTTTCCGCATCTGCGGACGACTGATGAAAAGGGAGAGGAGAACAGGATCAGTGACCTACTTGGATGTGCAGCCGGGGTGATAACCATGGTTCGAATCCCTACAAGGGAGCTGAACTAACCCCTATAACCATGCTTAGTTACCAGCGACTAGGAGGGGATGCACATCCATGTACTATGGAGCATCGTCCAAGCCAGCACTGGATGGTTAAGACGTGGAAACCCATCCCCTTGAAAGTTGGCTTTGTTTGTTTATTGTGTTTGGGATGCCTTAAAACCAGGACTAGAGGACCATGTTCGGTAGATTCCACCTGGTTGTTTCTCAAAATGAGGGTACCCCCAAATCATCCAATATTAACTAATCACTTGTAGTATATAATAGATAACGCAATCATTTTGAGTTTTCTTATTGGAGAAACCACCACATGAAAAAATGCCTTTCAGCCCTGACTTTCACGGCTTTGTGTTGTACCGTCAGATCGAAATATCAAAGACGACGCGCCTTGCCATCACATTCCGTCCTTGATCTGTTTGCGGGGATTTACTTTCCCCGTAAGTTGGAGACCGATTTGACGCTAACATCAGATTGATAACCACATTTCCCAGATTGATAACCACATTTCCCAGATTGACAACCACATTTCCGGCACCATCAGTGTTCCGTGGATAACGCAGGGCCTGCCAAACGATCACGTACAAAGCGTGTTCACGAGGTTGGTCTTGTTGGCAGCGCTGCCTATGACCGCTGCCATTTTGCCATCGCAAGTGTTCCAACCAAGAGATTCGAACGTGCGAGTGGCTGTCCCTGACCGCAGTTTTCACCATTGGTAAACCAATGCAGAGCATAATCAAGTAATGAATTGGTAAATAACACTAAACACCATATCCAATATCCAATCAAGAAAAATTGAAGTATTGGATATGCCTAGCAATGAACACTCCATCGTATTCTTTCAGTGACGGGGTGATGAGTTGACAAATACTCGTATTCACGGGGACCCAGAGCTCTGCGCAAGATATACAGAAACTCGCTGGCGTGCACCAATCTCTATTTGGGTGTTTCTCAAGCCATAGGGGACCCCCAAATCATCTACTAGTAATCATTTTTAGTAAGAAACCCACCATTTTGGGGTATCCCTATTTTGAGAAACCACCATTTGTAATGGTTGATGTTTTCAGCTGCATTGATTGTAAATATTCGATCATGCTTAGATCATAAGCAACAATAAAAGGATGGGTTTGGGTCAGGTTTTCTTTCTTCAACGGCCATCCGAACAACGGCCATCCAAACCGACAACCAAATCGGTTTTGTTAAAATCGGTTGCTATCATTTTCTGGCAGCACCGGCCTGCATCAATTAAGCATCATTGAGCATCAACTAAAGATGAATCTGCCTTGGTTTACTGCACCATGTGTCCTCCATAACCCAGCTGCACCTGGTGTCATATGCATCATTGGTGGCTGAGTTTGTCATACATAAAGAATTGGGACTAGGTATGGTGTAACCGCCTTTTTGTGGTTATATGACAAGCTAACTGCCTATGTTTGGTTCAGCAGTCAGCAGGTATGATGGTACCTACATTGATGAAATACGTGACTTACTATCTACGAATCTACAGTATCTACCTTTGATCGATGGTCATGAATTACTGTACCTACTACCTACTATACCTACCCATGGCTTAGCAAATTGTGATGAAACACCCCATTCAATTACCACGGCACTAAGCACAGGGCATCGAGAAATGATAGTTTGCAGATGTTTGCAGTGTGGACATTATGCATATTTTTGCAGACAGCGCTTAAGTAGATGGGTATAGCACCGTAGCTGGAGCCCCATCACAATGTGAAGGGATCGAGAGTTTGATAGGGTTTGGCTTCGTTGAGACTAATAATGGCGAATGATGGCTTAGTTGTCGATGATGATTGGGTGAGGTTCTAATGATGGTTCATTAGACCGTCATGAGCCATCATCAACATCACACGGCTGCCACAAGGTAACCCACTGGCATAACATGATTATGATGTTTATGATGAATACCCAGAAATGTACATGATATCATCATTCCCTTGGGTTTCTACTGTTTATGTAGCAAAATGGTATAGATGTACAATGTGACAATGTATACCTATTCACAATCACTCGAAGTATCTTGAAATTCAACCCTGCTGAATGGGTACCAGCAGCGATGCTGGCATGGTTACCAGTTCGGATGATGTGCGATCTGCCCTCCTGACTTGGGAACACGCTTTCAAAGAATCATACTGCAGATGATTGTCACTTCAGAATCTTAAGATTTTGATGTGGGTATGGGTCACTATTAGTCAACCAATAATGGGGGAGAAACAACAATAGGGAAAATAATGGTTAATGATAGAGGAACTAGGGGTACAGGGTTTTGACCCACTGCCATATAAGATGGTTTCTTAGGCCAGCCATGGGTGGTAATTACCCCCATGGTGGTTGGCAGTGGGGGTTCAGCCATGATGAGTAGTCTGTTTGGGTACCCCAAAGTTCTGCTTGGTTTCTTACTACAAAAGATGACAAAAAGATGATTTGGGGGGGTCTCCTATTTTGAGAAACCACCATGTCTTTGAGCAATATTGAGCAATAACACGCCGCGATCAGGGTACTCAGATTAGCAACAACTAATGGGTAGTGGTAACAGACCAAAAAGATGTAGAAATTCAGTGACTTCATTGCGCACCCATGCCTTGATGAGTCGATGGGCCTCACAAATCATGGAGATTCTATGTATGATTCGGAGCTGTAAACGAGAATTTCCTTGAGAAATTCATGCGATTCGCATCAGTTCAGCCGATTAAAAATCATCTTATGAAGAGTTGTTAACCGTACTTTAGCATAAGTGACATTAAGTGGCATTAAGTAAGTGGCATTAATTATCTTACCAGCCGCATCAAGGTAAGGTAAGTGGCAGTGACCATCGGCTTATCCTCACTTCATCACCAGCGGGGAACATACCTTGGACAGCCCTTTTCGTGGCGGCCACGAATGCAGTGACCGAAGACGGCCTGGTCCTGGTAGTCTCGGCGCTGCAACGGGCGAAGGGCCACACCACGCCAGGGCAGCGTCTAGGACGGTGGATGTTCAGCTAACCTCAGCGACTGGTCAATCATCATGGTAGTTTCTCCCAAAAAATGGTTGGTTTATTACTAAAAATGCTTTATAAAGGATGATTTGGGGGTCCTTCTATTTTGAGAACCCCCCTCATCAATCCATCAAAGGTACTGATACTGAATCCAACATAAGGCCACCAACCCATGCTCTTGGAAAATCAACCTTACGATCAATCAATGTTTGATCAATGTATCTTCAGCTACATTGATTCTCAAGAGAAACTTGCATCCATCAAGCACATTAGCCATCGTATAGACAACGTTTTCAAGTCCAATCATCAGTATCAGTATCATTATGCAGTCAACATTCCCAAGTCCAATTTTCCACGATTTTGATAGGTAGGCAATCAGCACCCAAAACCGCAGTAGTGACCCTGATGATGTATCTCTCCAGCGCTAATTTTTCTGATGCCAAATCACCAAACTTTTCGGCAACTGCTGCAAGATGGATGCCGCACACTGGAGATGCAGTTTTCAGCTCGTGTCTTTGAGACTGCAGTTCTATGGTCAACTTTGACTTTGAATTAAGGCTCTGCACTTCCAGTTTGGATACAGCTTCTTTTGATCAAAACCAAACGGTTGTGGATATCCCGAGGTTGTAAACCTGTCTTGAACATAATTGGAAATGCATGTCTACCTACCTAGCTAGTGGATCCTTTTGGTAAGTCAAACATGCTGGAGTAGATGCTGAATATCCTCCATATTCATCCATATTCAACGTTTGAACCAGTCACCCATTTGGAATGGTCCAGTGTGATATTTATCTCCAGGATGGTTTACATATATTTGTTACTGCTCCGTACCCCTTCATTCGTTTCGTGCAATTCATTAGGATTTTGTGCTTGCCAAGTGATCTCACCAAAGTGCGAAGCGAAGATCATTTGACAAAGTCACACTAATTGAGATAATTGTGCAGGTCTGTAGAAAGTTGCATTACGGATTTGGGATCAAATTTCCTCAAGCACTTGTTGCATAGTGTCGTATTTGATTCATCCAGAGTTTTTCGATACTGTAAATCGAAGCAGCAAGGCTTTGGCAAGGTCGATAAATGTGTGTTTCTCAAAACAGGGGTAAGCCCAAATCATCCACAATAATATAGTTGTCTAGATCGGGAAGTGACATGGAAATCTGCTCCGAACACTAGTTAGTTCATTGATTCTGATAAGCCAACAATTAATAGGGGTCGATAAATTGGTCAGGAAGCCCGTTGCTGTTGTTTGTTGGGTCTTTGTTGTCTGCAACCGATACCAAGCCTTGAGTTGAGAGGATTTATGGCATTATGGCAGACTACATTTTTCGTAAGCTTGATGTTTGCACGGGAAGACGATGAGACACATGTAGTATGCGTTTGAACTCTACCAGACAGTTGAGGGATTCTGATAGGCAAAACTTCACCGTGCTTATTTCCACTTGATCCCTCAGCTTTTTCAGGGTATTTGTCTTTTGGCAGAGGAACACGTGGCATTGTCATCTCTGTTGAAAGCGATGGCCTGATGACAACATGAGGGCTTCTCAAAATATGGGACCCCCCCATCATGGTTGATTTAGTAGCATAAATGACTAGATTGACTAGTATTGGATGATTTTCGGGGACCCCTTTGGCTTGAGAAAGCACCGCAATGACAATGACGATAGCGTTGACCCATGTGTTGTGTTTGCCGATGGGTTTGCTCTTCATATTTGCCCCTGCCTCGTGTGGTGTACGCCCCGAGCTGCGGCATTCGCCGGGAGATCCATCAAATGGAGGTGAAGAAAGGCGAATGATGAGGAGTTAACCTCCAGAATCGACCAATGAGTTGGGGAGATTGATATAGATTGACTATCTGACTTTCACTTGGTGGAGATGAAGGGAGTGTAGTCTGTTTCTGATCTAACGGATACCAAGAAGTCGAACAACTTCCCAGGCTATTGGAGTTCTGGGTGCCCAAACATGGGCTAAGCAGTTCCAATCAAGGCATCAAAGCTTGACAGGATCTTATCAATATGGATGGCAGAATCTCCAGTAGCAACTAGGGCTTGAGGTTTTCGATATTGTCATTATCAAAAATGACTAACCATGATTGACCACTTATTCAACATTATCAACATAATGAACCAATTCACCAACCATCGTTTGCTTCAAATTGAGAAGCACAAGCCATGACTAAACCACTTTGAACCAGCACATTAGCCATTCTTCACCATTACCACCAGGAATTTGACATGACTCAAGTCACGTTTGCCTCCTCTTTTGGCTGGGACAATGGCTGCAGTTGCGCTGCTGATTGACCCATCGGCTGCGTGACAACATCGCCAGCCGATATTTCCAAAGCGGTCAGCGGTCATGAGGATTTGAGAGTCGATCTGGCAACGTGTCCATATCTGCATTTCCAAGGGGCATCGAATCATGCATCGAACGGCCATCTCATACAAAACAGTTTTTGCACTGCAGCCATTTTCCGGAAACCGCTTCCTATACAGCTGGTCAAATTCTGACGAGGAGCAAGGGCAGTCTCGAAAGCCCCAGCAAAAAACCTGGTCCAACGAAATCCAAGGCAGAATGCACTTACATACACTTGAATATAGTCACATACATTTGTATGATATTAAGAAAGACATAGGTACCGCTACACATCCTTATATTGTGACTACGTGACTTGTTCGATTCCTTGCGTTTGCATTTAATTTAGTTCTTTTATGTCATGTGCATTTGCATCTGAATGGACCTGCCATCGACAAATCAAACATTTATGATTTGTGAATCTGAGCTACTATTGAGAAGAGATAAACTATGCCACTCTTCAACCAAAGAAACTTGTATCAATTGCTGTCAATGAGCTTCGAATCAACTTCAATCAATTGCTTGTTCCGTTCGAGAAGAATTTGGCCAGACGACCAGCCGCCTCTTGTAGGCGAAACTTTCAATGCGAAAAAATAGCGCTGTGGCGGTGCGGGGAGGGCTGGGTTTACCTTAAGCGCATGTGGCTTGTGTGTTTAGGCCTGTGTGAACGGTATCAAAAGCCCGGGTTGATGAGTTATTATGAGTTATTATCATCTAAAATTGTACTGCCTGGCGACCACTCAATGGAGTACGCATGTTTGCCAGGATTGTTAATACTCAAATTGATGCTGTCAGTGTTCTTTTGCTTTTAAACCAGCGCCCATGGGTATGGCAGCAACAACCAAATACCATTGGATCCGGGGTGTAATTTGCCCCCCCTAAATATCTGTGTTGGCATAAATGTCCAAAATTGTTAGTAGGGAAATGCAGGGAACCAACAAGATTCGCGCGTCCGAAAGCCCTATGGATGAGCTTGGTGGGAGCCATAAACTTTGTCTCCCAGAATTGGTGGTCGGGCATCCCATCAACAAACGACTTGGTGAACTGATTATAACGGCTGAATCATTTTTGATGATAATGATCGCTTATGGTTCATTGATGCGTAATCGATGCTTACCCAGCTGCCCCCACCCCCACCAAGAGCTGAAGCTGGTAGGATGGGATTCCTCGGAAATGGCTGTTGGTAATGCTTGATCATGGTTTATATTTGATGGGAAATGATGGTTTACACGTGTCAATCATGATTGACTTGGCTAATGATAGTTCATGAGGAAAAAAAGCTGACAGGCGATAGCATTAAAAGCGCAAATCGCCAACCACTGTTGGAACGACCAACACGAACCACAACTTCAGCTCAGAACCGGATGGAATATACGTACTGTAACAACTGATGAGATGATGAGATTACAAGGGGCAAAAGTCAAACTCTTAGGGATGGTTGATGATAGTTAAGAATTCTGGATAATGGTTTGGTGAATGATAGTCAATATTTGGTAGTGGTTGGTGGTTTTAAACATCTTGTTTTTTCCCTAATGCTTATTGACAAATGGTTGGTTGACTGATGTTTTTCATAGGGTTGAAACTACCAATCAGGGAACAGTTCTTATATAATCTTTGCCATGGATGGATGATGATTCACACTGGGGGTTGTTCCCTACTCCCCTTTCTGTTTTCTTGCGTTTTAAGGACAATGCTTGATAATGATATATAATCATTGTTTTGACGACAAATCCGCCAAAGTGAAAAGATGGTGTCTTGAAATGAACTACCATGGCTGATTGGTGGTTTGCAACATGTTTATTTTCCCCAGTGCCCTAGTATTACTAAATGGTTTGTTGGTTGACTTGTATTTTTCATAGGGTTGAAACCACCAACCAGCAGAACTACTATTTTCAAAGAATCTTTCAGGTCTATTCTGAATGGGCGTTGACTCAACTCATTTGAGCTATGGAATTTTCAACCAACTTGCTGGATGCTGCGAGAATCAGTTGAGACGAGCTGCATAGATTCTTGGGAACTGAGCAATCGATGCGACTTACCCAAGTAGTAGCATTTCTCAGGTCGTCGCTGGGAAGTGATGCTTGGTTTGTTACTATCATTGGTTGATATATCAACAATTGGGTTTTTTTCAAAATAGGGAGCCCAAAAAATGGTTGGTTTATCACTGTAAATGGTTAATATAAAGGATGACTTGGGGGGTCCCCTATTTTGAGAAACACACAATTTGGTTTATCAAGTACTTGATATACCATCAAATTAGTAGAGGTACTAGCAAATAGGTGATGATTTGGGGGTACCTCTATTTGTGACACCCAAGTGATTCGAGAACGCTATGACAATTGAGAAGCGACCATGAGCAGATCCTCTAACAGGAGCGAAAGGACATGTTCGATGATCTAGATGATCTAGATGATGCAGGCTTTATGGTGCGGGGCCCCAGCTGAAGGGCAAGACGCCACATTCGGTCGGGTGAGTTGTTCATTGTACATGTTCCTCCCAAGGTGCTGGTTAATGTTCCAATATGCGATTCAGGTCTGGTAAATACTCAGCAATCCTGTCGCCTGAGAGCACGTGCTGATTGCCTCTTTCATCCAGCACGTTCATATCTTGGAGTTTGGGTAGTAGTCCGACTTGCAGTACTATCTGGGGATTTGCCAGACCATCAACCATGATGAATCATGATGAATCATGATGAATCATGATGATGCATGATACATCATGATGCATGATACATCATGATTCATCATAAAGCCAGAGATCATGGCACAAGTAACATGTACTAACTACTCCTTATCTTCCCTTCAAGACTCCCAACTAGTGAGGCACCACTGAGATCCCGATGATCCCACCCCCACGGCCGCCATCGGCCGCCACGAGGCCCAACTGCAAGGAACGCTCAAAGAGGCGGGGCGTCGGCGTCCACATCGCCTCCTTTTTGGGCTCCCAAAGGCGACCCTCAACGGTGGCCAAGTCCTATTCAAAGCAGATCCAGTTGAAAAGTATATCTTGAAACCAGTGTTTCAGAAATTGATGTAATTGAAATTGTATAAAGACACACACGCACACATATAGATACATATTTGATATATATTTATATATATATATATTTATAAATCATATAAATAAATGAATAAATGAAAAGATATCCCACCTCTTGTCAAGCCCCCATCAAAAACATGGGCGGTGATGGATGAAACGCGTGTGGCACAGGAGGTGGTCTCCGAGGGCAGTGCGGAGCGGTCCTTGGAGCGGTCCCCCGTGCGCTTGCGGTCGCCGGTGCGGTCGCCGGTGCGGCTGTCGCGGCGGGGGGCGCGCGCCCCGGGAGGGCGGCCCCGAGGTCACCAGGGGTCACCGTGGCTGGGTTGGATCCGAGGGGAGGGCACTGGGTCCCAGGCACTGAAGGTGACTTAAGTAGCTTGGATGTAGCTGCTTTTCTGGGATTTTCTGATTGGAATCTTTGAGCGAGAAAATGAAGCCACCAGGTGCTCAGAGCCTCGAAAAATTGAGAGCAAAGCTTTTTTTGGAAAGTTTTTGGGTACGGTGAGGCAACCCCTTTTTTTGGAAATGTATGAAATACATTGAAATTATGATTTTAATGAGATCTTCGTAAACATTCCGAATGGAACATCTTCGTAAATCTACTAGCCATGGAGTGTGTGGGTATCATTTTCCAGAGATCCTGCAGCTAGGACGTGCGCGATGCGCATGCTGTCGCACCAGCCACACCTTCTGCGGTTTGCGTGAATGTGGCTAAGGTGGGGCCAGGGCGGTTGGAATGATGCTTGACCGTTTCAAGTGCTTAACCACAGACCAGTGGTGGTTTTACTGTGGATATAGTGATGGTACTATTCCCAATGGCTGATCCAACGGTGAATAGTGAAGACTATTTAGTGAGTCGCAATGAACAGTGAATAGTGGTTGATAGTGTTTGATCATGGTCAGAATAAGCGGTTGATACCGGTTCACGATAGTTTACAATAGTCTACAATGACAGCTGCATGGTACTGATACTTCGCAATGGGTCATAGCGGTTGATATAGTTTATGTCGAGGCTCTCTGCATTAGAATTATTGAAGTTGAGTTGTATTTATGAAAAAACTCTGAGTTGATGAACAAACGTTTGTACAACCTGTGATCAACGACTCTCCAGCCATGGCAGCCATAGCTGGAATTTACAGGGAGCACCTCTGGGTTTGATGTTTGCCCAGCTGGGTATTCAAGACTTTTTTGTGACCATTACAAGCCCCAATGCACTCGTTTTCTGTGAAGCTATTGTTGGTGATTCAACGAAATTGGATTGTCGTGAATTATTGCTATGATTATTGCTATGATTGTCGCTAATTCAAAGAAATAATTATTGAATTATCAATGATTATTGCTTGGTCATAGCAATAACGATCCACGACTTTCATGCGGGTGATTGTTGAGCAGGTGCGTGTGGAGTAGCCCTGGTGCGGGAAATACAAGATGAAACAACCATTGGAGCACATTCCAAGTAGATTGTTAGCTATTCTTGGTTGTTTTCCCTGTGATATGCCATGATGAACCAAATTAATCTCTACCCATCATTCGTGATCATTGACCACAATCACAAGATCATTTTATGATCCCGATCAATCCCGGTGTCGTTTTTGCAACTGCGGATTTCTCAACAAACTGCCTTAGATTCAAGATGGTGAGGTGTCAGTTTTCGGCCTCACAATATGATTGTTTTTCTGGGGATAGGAGCGTAGCACTTTGTGGGGTCGGCGACGGTGAATGGACATCAATCGGGGGTGAACGTTTACGACGGTTGGAATGTTAGTTCGTAATGGGTGTATGAAGCAATAACGAGGTCGGACTCTAGTAAGACTCTTGGCCGAACCGCCCTCAGCAGAGAGAGGATAATGGTGGTCGTTTTGAACAGGTGTCGTGATTATCTCACCATGAACTGTCATAATCCACAATAATCCACAAATGTTTACAGTCTTTAGTCATTAATCCCCTTGAATCAGCAATTTATTCGCCATTAGATACTTAGTGATGCACCATGACTTTGCTTTCATTTAAGCCGTTGCCTAGCCTTGGTTCAACACCAGTCAGCGACAGCTGGTACATACTTACTGCTTTTTTTCATACACTGACCAAAAACTCATAGCTAATATCTGTTCTGTTGATGCTTACTGAATTGACCAATAGCTGTCAACTACATTTAATTCATACCTAATGATTTGAAATTGACCAATTAACTATAAGCATAGCCGTAGCTGTTGCCCAGTCACAGGTATGTGAACAGAGTATCAAAATACAACCGAACAAAACCAGAAACTGTTTGAAATGGCTCTCGCACGTCATTTCTAAAGCTGTCGCAGCGCGGGCCCACGGACGCCCTAGCGACCATGGCTTGCAAAAAAAAAGTAAATAACCGGTGATAGACCTCCCGAGCACCAGTGACTGGGATCTGAAATATCGCCAGGGAACCAAACAAGTTGGATGTTGTTGAGCCAGGGAACCAATACATGACATCCGTTCAAAAATGCTTGATAGGTTTTTAGTCTCCGATGATCATACTAGAACTGTGGATGTTGTTTTGTCAATTTCGCCACAAGGCGGAGTCATGTATATATGCAGTGATTTTGCTTTCCCCCATGGTAGCGCTAGTTTCGCGCTTGTTTGGCGCTAGTTTTTTTTGAATCATGTATTTGTTCGCATCCTTTTCAATTGCGATTCTTCTCCATAGCCTTTTTCCTTCTTAGTCTCAAGCTCATTGGTAAAGACAACATGTCTATACCAGATACTTGTCGTTATCTCGATGCGTTGGGTGACTTTCGCAATCCATGATCTCCACAATTTCCCCAAAGTTGCAGACCAGTGAAAACGTTCCTCTGGCGCTAGATCCGCGCTAGAAAAAACCCGCAGACCAAGACCCTGCCTCACCAGACCTTTGTTTTCCTTTTCTGCCACAGCAGACAGATATTGGCTCTAGCAGCTCAGAATAAAACAGGTCCGCGCTAGATACAGTTGTCGAAATCTGAAGAAATTGTGGTTCATTGCTATCGTTTAGATGCGGTGTCCCGACAATTGTGCCACAAGGCGGAGCCCCATGGAACTACGGTATTACGACCGTTTTCAAGAACAAACATTTCGATCCGAGCCCACATATGTATAGGTCAGCTAGCTATGTGCTACTTATTTGCAAGTGACAGAGGTCATATATTTTTGAGGTTTTTGCTTCTATCTTTGTATTCCTGGATGAGACCCCTGGGATGGACGTGGACATGACCATGGCAGCATGGCTGGTTCATTCACTTTAAAAGCCTTGACCTACCACGGTACCACAACTTGAGCACTGTTGTTGATGGGCAAAGTATCACCGGTCGCGATTGGTGCTTCTTTTCGATCACTGGAAACAACTTTTTCTTTTCACACCCACTTCATAACTTTTGGTTGTAGTAATGTGTGAGGATATCACTGGCCGGGAAGCATGATTAATACGTCGACATTGATGCCAAATCCTTCAGCAAAAAAAGAATCCTGTAGTAGTTGGAACGAATCCCGGTAGATAGTGCCTTATGATCACTGGCGAGTTGCGATCCGCGGCAGGGGTGATATTAATCATCAATTAGCCATCATTGATACAATTATGAACCACTTTTGATCATTAACCACCAGTATAATCAATCATCAACCGTGAATCAACCATGAATCAACCATGAACCAACCACGAATTAACCATGAATTTGCCACTGTTTTTACCATTTTGCTGATTCGTTCTGGTGGTTTCCACCACCGCTTGGCGGACAGGGCATATGCCTCAACAAGGCGGCGGCGACAGGACGATGAAAGCCATGGTGACGGCTGGTGAAGAGAAAGGTGAAAGCCATGGGGATGATTTCCGATGGTTAATGACGGTTGAAAAATGGTTAATCAACAATGTCCATAAGGGTCAAAAAGGGGGTTTCATGGTTAATTTTCTTTATGGTTAATGATGGCGAATGGTTGAAAGATGTTGAAAGCTAGTTGACACTGGCTTGCTACAGTGTTCATGTTGCTAGCTTAAAGGTGGTGGTTGGGGGATAGGAATGAACCCTTGTCAGTAGTTGGTTGATCATTTTCCGCGATCGGTGAACGTCAATCCATGTTCAAAGGGGGTTCGCACATTTTGATCAATATAGGATGCATTTGACCCTAGACACAATGATATCAACTGTATGGGATATCGAGATACATGCATGAAGCAACATGAGGAATCCCAGATCTTGATACTCCTTACAATTGCTTCATGCTCGACAAATGACACAATCGTTCGAGTCAACAGTAAACACAACGTGTCACAAGGCCAAGCTGCTCTGGGTGCTTTGGTGGTTATCCAAGCGTTTCCAGGCGGCTCTGCGTTGCAAAACGCTCGGGATCCCGTGGCTGGCGTTGGGTCAGTTTGAGGTTTCGTCTTCAAGCATGTGTGGCAGGATCAAATGCTTTTTCTCGCCCAAAAAATGCTATTCTGGGAGGTGCGTGTACTTGGAGATGTTCAATGTCCACTCGATATCTCTTGATATACGAAGTTACATATGGCAAGAGGGTATGTCTATAGTAATGACTGTGTTTTTCCATATTCAATTGACAGACTTGATTGTTTAAAGTGGACACATGTTTGGCAATGAATACACGTACTTATGCATGTACTTGACATATGTGTGCATGTATGCATGGCAATGTAATGTAATGTGATGTAATGTTGTGATGCACTGTCATGTAATGCAATATAGCATAACGCAATTCAATATGTATGCTTCTTTGCCATTTGCACGTTCCTATGCTTATAAATTTGTATGTGTATGGATTGACATTTGTACTTGTACAACATGTCTGCTGTGCCATGCAGCATATGTACAGCATACATGTATACAAACTGTAGCTACAATGAAGCTCCATAATTGTGTGAATCATTTGTCTCGTCATAGCTATTATTGTAGCCTATATTACCATGAGCATACCTTCGTGAATAAGGATGCATGTTTGTACAAGTGCGTAGTGGCATGTTGTGTGCGGTTGCAATCAAAGCTCCTATTTCCCGCCACCGTGGTCCATATGTATTGCAACAAGACGCTACAAAGAAAAGCAGCGTTTTGAAAACAAAAACATGTGTATCTATATCATATCTGAGTATACACATCACATGTAGAGGTATTAGTGTAACTATTTTTATATATACAGTATATATATAGGCATACAAGTTATATGTTGACTAAGTTTCATACACAGGACCTATGAATGTGATATAGCAGATGGTTGCAATATAGTTCTTGCTTGTTGGTTGTAGCGAATGTTTTCTGATTAATTGACATGGGTTCTGATCATCTTCAGTGTATAGCTTAGAATGATCCCAATTACTACCATGACCCACATGACAAGCAGTTGACAACCAAGTCTGACTAGGTACTACCGAATTTATGATTCATCCTACTCATCGTAATGCACGTATGTTTATGTCAGTTATACTCATCATTGGCTAGCACTGTTTCACCTCAGCAGTCATACCACAAAATTTGAGTAGTTTCAATGAAGCAGATGTATCAGCCGTTATTAACCATTATTTTGGTTATTTGATGGCTAGTAACCATTATTCACCCAGTATTAGCCATCATTGACCATGTCTGCCACAGATGAGATTGGTCACGGCACAATGCCAGGGCCCTGCTGTGTGACCAGTCGCGCGAGCCATCATGAACCATCATCAATCATCCTGAACCATCATTAACCATCATGAACCATCATGAACCATCATCAATCATCATGAACCATCAATAATCATCATGAACCACTATTAACTCTATGATCTACCAACATTCGCCGTTACCAACCCATCATCAACCCATCCAAGGCACCCGTTGCCGAGGCTCTTCGCTGAACAGGACCGCGGCGGTTGCTTCGCGGGCGCCTTCTGTTGGGGGAACCTGGGCGCTCCAGCGGTGTGCCGGCGCGACCGGGAAGGTCCAGTTGGGGGATCTAGATATGACATGATATGAATCAATTTTCATTCGCGTATTTTATTAGATATATTGTTAACATGTATGAACTATTTTGGATAGACTCTTAAATATGATATTTTTAAATATTATGATTTTCAATTCTGATATGAATCAATTTCTAGATTGATATGAAATATCGTATTTTGATATGAAAATACTAAAGATATTGAATCATCTTGTATCTATATGATGATATCAAACATGCGTGTTTCATTCGACTTTATTTGTGGGAGAAGATTTGAGGCCCATATACGACTTTTATCCATTTTTCTTGAGCAGACCATTGCAGTAAGTGGCATGTACCTGGTCCAGCCATCGCTCAGGTCATGTGGGTTTTAGCAAACCGTTTTCAGGGAGAAAAGCTAAGCCTGTGCCATATCATAGCAGTTTGAAGCCGAAGATTTACCCGCTGCCACCTCTAACCTGGTCGTGAATAGTCGTGAACCCATAGCTGCAGTGTGGCAAACTGTGAAAAACTCGATGTTGTCATCCTGTTAAGCAGTTCGATGACGACGATGAATCAAGGACTAGTGAGTGCTGACCATAGCTCAGATGTGGTTGGACCCCGCCCCCTGGCTTTGGAGAGCACGTCCTGACTTTCAAAACAGGGGTGGGAGGCGAAACTGCGAGTGTGGATGAAATTGCTGCCTCAGACAAATTGTGCATAGATCATTGAACACACGATAATGGATGATAATGGAAGATCTATGTTGATGAACCACCTCTCAATTTACCAGATATGGGCGGTGATTTTCCTGAATGATTTGGTGACAAAGCTACTTCTATGGCTTTGAGGGATTGTAATCATTGTGGAAGTACGCAATTTGTATTGTTTAAGCTCTGTTCATGTTGATATCCATACACTACCCTAAACCGCCCACAAACGACAAAGTGAAAAATGACTTGGGAATACCACTTGGGTGTTTCTCAAGATCGGGGAACCCCTCAATTATCCCATAGTAATCATTGTTTATCAATAGGCCAACCATTTTTGGGGTCCCTTACTTTGAGAAACCACCATTTTGGAATCTTATACCCCATGCATCAAGTTGTCTCCCGCTTTGCCCCAGTTGTTGTGGTCTCTTTGTTGACCGTCAGAACATCTCGGTAGGTTTGGGGCAGATCGCGATAAAAGATTCGGCACTTTTCTCTACAGGATGTAGATGTTGAAGATGTTAAAGATGTTGAGGTTTTGATTTTAGATTATTTTTTCTCATTTGCATATATGCATACAATGTATTACAATGTACGTAGATGAGTCACATTCCCTCGTAAAGATTGATAGATATCGTTATGATAGATCACTTATCTATACACTAGTTTAGTCAATTGTGTTGCACAGGTTACCTTTTTCCCACATCAGTGCATTCATGCATTCATATATGCATAGAGCCCGCTATATCAGTTCCTAAAGAATGCCGTCTCAATAAGGATGACGATTCCCGCAAATGGAAATCACCCTTTAAATCAGGAATGTATGAATTTATAATCCATGATTATAATCTAACTATTGAATGCTCATTATAACCATAGTTAAGCACAATGTATGTAGGTAATTTCCAACGTTTGCCAAACTGCAGAACGCATCTTTGCGGCAGACGTCTTGCGTAGCTCCTTTCATGTTCACCGATTGAGTGTCGGGATTCCCTTCGAAGGCATCCGCTTGTTCGTTGTAAGCTTGTACGCTCATGCTTGCAATTCTGGGTGCACTGTAGCACCATTAGCACCAGGTCACCATTAGCCCAGGGCACACTTGTTACATCATTAGTTGCAGTGAGGTGCTACAGTGCTCATGTAAATCATCCTTTGTTTGTTCTTTAAAGTAGTAAACCAACCATTTTTAGCTACTGGAGCACCATATATGGGTGTTTCTCAAAATAGGGGACCCAAAAAATGGTTGGTTTATGGCTATAACTGATTACTATTGGATGATTTAGGGGTACCCCCATTTTAAGAAACTACCATATAACCACCAGTTTATAAAGACCCCGAGAAGCATGCACTGTGGCACGCACCGCCCAGGTCACTCGTGCAGCCAAATCCTGGAATGTGGCTGGGGCGAGGCGACCGAGGGGCTTCAGTGGATCATAGCCGCCGAAAGAACACGCGCGCCTGTTGGTTGATGATTGATATGGGACTATGGGACTATCGTAGCTGGTAAAGATGGTTGATAGTTTGGGAGATGCTGACCAAGAATTGTATGGGTCATACGAACTGGCCATGAGTCAATATTGACCAACCAACAATGGGGGATAATGACCAACAATGATAAGGGAAAGAATGGTTAATGATGGGAAACCAGGGGTACAGGGTTTTGACCCATGGCCGTATGGGATCGTAAGAAGCGGTTCTCTGGGCATTATCGGAATCATAGTCCATTTTGGGCATGACAAGTTAGGCAAGTAGTTTGATAGGATTGGGGTATCTTGTAATATTGCTCATGCCTTGCAGAGTCGTTCGAACCATCAGCGTATCCAGGTTTTGTTGTGGCTTATGCTTCATAACAAAGTGAACTTACACCATCATTATTGACCCGCCAGGGCTGTGAGATAGCACAGCCAACTAGAAGGGCTATGGGAGCACTTGAATGTTGGTTGACTATTGTAGTCGATTTTGTGTCTACCATCAGGGATGGCAGCAAGGGTTGTGGCCTCATAGATATGAATAGACCCGTGGTTGATTCAGGGCTATCCCCGGCTATCGTGAGTCTTACAATGGTACCATCCCAGTGTTTAGCGCTCCATCCTGGGCAAGCATGTTGCCGGAGACGACAGGCGCATTGGTGCCCCAACCAGGGTGTTTCTCAAAACAGAGAAACCCCAAGAATGGTTGCTGAATTGGATTACCCCCATAAATGACTTACTAAATAGAGAACCTCCAATTCATCCAAAATAGAGAACCCCCATAAATGATGACTCTATTAGAATTGGCTACTATAAATGACTACTATTCCATTCATTGGATAAAAATTGCTTAATTACTATAAATGACTACTATTGGATGAATTGGAGGTACCACTGGTACCACCATTCTAAGAACCTCCCACCATGGTCTGGACTTGGATCAGCCAGCAAAACACCATTGTTCTGGTAGCAGTATGTGCCACACCTCACCACTGGGAGTGAGAAGTTTTTGTTGGAAACAAACCTGGAAGCAGCATAGCCAAGAGAAGCAAGCCGAATCGTAGATCATTGTAGATATTCAACGCCAACCACTTGGCTTTCTGTAAACCAAACTGACATGAATTCCTGTATTTTTTTTTGGCTTCAGGCAAATAAGTTGACCAAACGGTTAATCCCATTTATTCATGAGAGTCAACTAATATTATTTACTAGATTCCTGGAAACGTCAATCCGTGGCAAAACGTTTGTTTGTGGCTTCGGGCCACTTGCGGGCCAATCATTTTGTGGCTCTACGCACACCTGAACACTTTGGCTCTACTCATTGACCCCAATGGGGCACCCCAAAAGATTACTGTCACACCGATGTTTTGGGCCGAGTAGGTTGTTATATGGGATCCGCAGTTGAGTCCTTGCCATCCAGTGTGACAAGTTTGCTGCTCGCTTGCTTGAGAATACACTGGGAAATCTCACTTCGAAACGTTTGTCCTTGAACCACTGCCACCCGGACCGATTCCCAATCTAGCAATGGCACATATCAGGATGGACAAAAAGCGGATACTTGAAAAAATAATAAAATTTATCCTATAGATGGCCACGAGCAAATTATTATCCAAAGAAATGATAATATAAGGTTTCCTTAAATATTATATAAAAAAAATTATTATTAAACATATTTCAAAAATAATATTTTATTATTAAAAAAAATAAATATTTATAATTATTTACAACTACTCAAATATCCATAAATATCTAAAAATAACCATTTTAAATAAATAATTATAATTTTAAATAATTATTTAATTATTTTTAAAATAAAATTATTTTATCTTATTTTATTTTATTAATATATTTAATATATAAATAAATTATTTAAAATATTTTTAAATTAAAGATAAAAATAAAATAATAAATATAATTATAAAAAAAAAATATATATTATATATAAAAAAAATTAAATATATAATTTATAATTTAATAAATTTATAAAAATATTATTTAAAAATAAATTATATATTTTTATATTAAAATTAATTTTAATATATTAAAATATATATTTAATAAATATTTTTAAAAATAAATATTATTT
>VSDK01024102.1:67804-117652 GCA_009767595.1 Symbiodinium kawagutii
TTAATTTATATTAAATTAAACATTATTTTTAAATATATCTTAATATTATAAAATTATAAAATATATATATTTTTTAAATTTATTAAATTATATATAATTTTTAAATAAATTTAGGAATTTAGGAATTAAAAAAAATAATAATACTAAAAAATAATATAATATCAATTTAATTTATTAATTATCTTTATTTATCTCAATAATATATAATAATATTAAATTAAAAAAATATTTTTAGATTATAATTTATTATATCTTAGATATCTATTTTTCGGACTTATATAGTCTTTAAATGCTTGGAATTTCTCAATTCGAACCATGTGGGTTGGTGAACCACCAGCCCAAGTTCTATCTGCCAGCCCTCGGTAGGAATTCTGTGCCTGAGTGTTCCTAAATCCCCATGGCACCAAATCTTGATTTCTTGAAATAGGTGACCCCCAAATAATTCAATACTTGCCGTCTTTAGTAATAAATTAATAAACCAACCATCTTTGGGGGTACGTCTATTTTGAGAACACCCAAAGTTCTGCATCTTCAAATTGGAATTCTGAACTTCCAAATGCCACTAAAAATCAAGAGGTCTCCAAGACAAACCGAGGTGGCTAAAAACCTACCTCTGTACTTTTGTTCCTAAAAATACTGTACGTGGTGTCCGAGTGGTCCGTCACTCTGACACGGCAGGAAAGAACATGCGAGGCGTCTGAAACTTCCAGCTCGTGAAATTCACTTCTCCAAAGCCACAGCTGGAAAAAATGACCAACTCAGCCTGGTCTGGACATCATCTCTCTTGGTTGAATCCATGGAAGTCATCATCCCCGCAGGCATCACAATTCTTTGGCGCATCCGCGCAGTAAAACGGAACGATTGGGTGCGGCGCTCGGGACGGCACCACTCAAAACTGGTTTTTTCTGCTTGTTGTTTAAGTGAGACTTTCTCAACATAGAGGACCCCCAAAGTTATGGTTGGTTTGTTTCTATAAATGGTTAAAGGATGATTTGGGGGTTCCCTGATTATTTTAAGACCTAAGTGATTTGGCTCACTAAGAAGGCAATCCAATGGATGCCACCTTTACCCCAAAGCATCATTGTCCGAGCTGGCAAGCTTGGGTTGCCCCACTCCACCAGGTAAAGCCACGAGTTAGCATCGCCCTCAAGAGTATTCCCACAATGGATTCTAATTCTAATCGAAACAAATAGTCATGTCATATCCATCAATACACTCTGGTAAACTAACCTGGGAGTAGAATTTCCACCATTTATAATGTCGACATTCCCACAGATTCGAATCGACATTGAGGAACCTCGTTGGCCAAACTACTGGCCCATGGCCCCTTCGCGCCTCTCCCCAATCCTTGGAATCCCCATTCATAGCATCAGCTGTCGCCGAACCGCTCAAGAGTTTCCTCCATCCAGCAGGACCGGGGGAGGGATTGAAGTTGTACGGATTGGGAACCAGTCTTGAACGCTGTGCTTTCGCATTGGTTAAGGGGTATCACCATCATCAACCATCGTCAACATCATCGGCCATCATGAATCACCATCAAGCATCATCAACCATCGTTTTCAGCATAATTGTCAAGCATGACTCTATCACCACCATTAAGCATCAAAAGGGGCTGCAGTTATCTTATCTTCTTCGTCCTAATGGCGCTTTTTGATCAAGAAGCTTCATGATAGGTGCAGCTCATCCTACAATGAACCAATTAGCCTCAGGACTGCTCTAGACCGGTTCGTGGACACGGTGCAACAAGGGAGCGGTCGGTCCGCCGGCGGGTCAATTGGTTGATTTTGCTCTGTACATGAATGCATGTGCAAATGCGGATGTACATATATGCATACATGTATATACATATGTATGTACATCTCTTGATGCAAAGACAAACACAAAAAGATAGTATACATACACAGAATCAAAGACATATTTTCAACATATATAAACATACAACGTACACATACATTAGGTTGCATCACATTGCGTTAGATTAGAGTCCGTTGTATTCCACAGTACAGTACGATGCAGTACCTTACATTACATTACGGGTGCGACACTTTCCACTACATTCAAAATCAACATCGCAGCATATATGTACCACATTACTATCATCGAACCCTCTTTCAGGTTATTTGTGATTGACAATACTTTAGCCAGAAACAAGGTCCAATAATTTTCTCAGAAAACCGCATCCATGCAGGCCCACCTTGATATTCCGTGGCATCAGTCGGTCGACCTCCGTGGACACAGGTGACGCCTACGACGTAGGCAGTTCTACTTGTCTCTCTATAGATTTTGACAGTCATACCCATACATCATACAAGTATAAACTATCACTCACTTTTAAGTCATAGCCCTTGTTTACTCGTTCACAGCTATACACTTATACAATGACTTTTAGCAACCCCCTATGTACATGCATAAGCATGATCGTAGTATTTGTTGATGCACTCCCAGTGAATGTTGCCCTTTTTTTGCTCTACATGTGAACGATGATGACATGTCAACCCCTGTGTTTTCAGGGATTCAGGTGGACACGAGTCTATCACGCAAAAACATCTGGTAGTCAAAAAAAAAGTGGATTCCAGAAGATCGACAGAGCCAGCGGTGTCGGCAGCTTAAAGGTCCTTGGTCGTGGGGAAATCTGCTGAAGACTTGGGGATGGCTTCTGGAAACCCAACATGGCAAGGTGGGTATCCTTCGAATCAAAGTTCCAAGCAGTGACGCATGGTGGTTGTGGCTATCCCTGTAAGGCCCCAAGGCATCACCAGTTGGTTCGAATGGCAACCACTGAGCAAATCAAGGCCGCTCATACAAGGAATCGCAGTAGCTCCAGGGATGTCCTTGATATTCTTTGATCATCATGAATCATGTTCAAATAAAGAGGCCTGTGCACAATGTCCCGAAAGCAGCAGCAAGAGCAGCAGCAACAAGTACTGCTACCATCATCAACCACCACTAATCATACCATCAAGAAAGTAATAGGAACTACAGTGAACAGCAGTTTTGATCAACCGTAAATGAACTATGGTCAGTTGACTCCTACTATAATACCAGTCGTTAACCATTGATTCACCATCAAGCATCACTTAAGCATCACTCATCAATTAAACATCAATTATCACTTAATCAGCAAGAACTCATACTAAACAACAAGTACGATGCCTAACATTTGGTGAATGGCCACTCCTGGTTACTCCGAGCCACCTCTCTCCCCTGTCAAAGGGCCAGGGATACCCCTGGCTCCAGAAGCAGCTCCCTGCCAGCCACCAACACGGCACCTAGTCTTGAGCATCTGCAATCTTTGTCACCTGACAGGTGATGGTGATGACCAATGGTGAATGAATGGTGCGAATGAATGGCTCATGATGATGTACGATGGTCAATAGTGGTTTATCAAAGGTGAATGGATGGTCAATAATGGCTCATTGATGTTTAGCGATGGTTTATTGATATTATCGATGTTCAATGATGCTTCATGAATATGGCTAACGAATACGATTAATGAATATGCTAAATTAACGAATATGGTCAACTAATGAATATGCTTAGTTAATGATGATGAACCACGTTTATATCTGAATGATTACCGTTCATAATTTGAGTGATTCTGGATTGGTTCAAGATGATTGATTCATCTGTCAACCCATGGTTCATCCCCTCACAGGCACGCAATCCTAGAAGCAAGCGCCAACATGGACAGTGTTGTACTACCGTTAAGCTGCCTGGATTTTTTGATAAGATCAATAGGGTGCCCCGGCTCCGACAGGGCAAGGCGAACCCCCTGGCCCGAAAATGGGATCACTCCAGCCGAACACAGCGGATATGCCAGGCATGTGGCATACCTTGATAAGGTCAAGGGTGGCACCACGGATCCATGTCCATTGCTATGACTAGAGATTTTCCCCTGCTAATTTTAGGTACTGTGGTATCAACCAGTATGTAATCAATCAACAATCAATGGTCAATAAGTCATCGTTTTGACTACTGGTAAACATCAATCCACTGTTGTCGACTCTTAGTATCCACTAGTCAACGCTATTACTATATATTGCTATTCATCACGAATAGCCACTGGTTCACAAACTACGAATCATCACCAACCATGCTTCACCGTCAACCACTAGTCACCCATTAGTTAATCATCAACGGGCACGAAATGGTTGTTTCCGAAAATTCGGAAACGCCAAGGTGTCATGTTTACTTTAAACATCTATACATGGTTAAGATTGGGTGACAGCAAGTGGTTGATATTGGATGATAGCTGGGGGTACCCTTAGACACCCAGGGCTGGGTGATAGCTGGGGGTACCCCTAGACCCGCTGGGGGTAGGGCTAACCACCAACCCACATGGTCCACATCCAACCCATGGTGGTGGCACCTTGGAGGCACGTGGATGTCCTTTCTCGCTGAGCTCCACTGTGAAGCTCACCTCCGCGCGATGTCACAGGTGGCCACCATGGCACTCAGCAGCACTCGAAATGATTAAGAAAGGTCTATAGTAGTGGTTTACAATGGTGCTATAATGGTGCTATAGCAAGAGTAATATTTATAGAAAATGGTTAAACCATGGTTTACTAGGAATGGTTTATTACTAGAAATGGTTTACCCCCATGGTTGGTAAATTAGGGTTTAATGATGGTCATTTACATTGTCACCATGGCAAATCACCATCAAGTGAGTAAACCACTAGTGCCATTACTGCCGTTGCCACCATTATCAACCCCCATCGACCCATATCAACCCTTCTCAACCTCAACCAGCAATTTCAGAACTCAAACACTATATAAGCCTTATAGGAGCACAGCTTTTTAAACAAAAAACATATAAATCATAAGTTCTCAATTTTCACCCCTTTTTAACCAAAAATCATATATCAGAACCTCTATCAGCCAGCCCTATCCACCCTTATCAGCCACCCTCTGTGCGGGTCGTCACCAGCCGCCTATCAACCACCTCTCCCCCAGCAGAGGATCACCGCACAGCAGCGCTGTGCCATGGCCTTCGCCCCCAGGCCTTCGCTTTCACCTCGATGTCTGGAAGCAGCGCAGCGTCCACGAAGACGTCGCGTCCGTAGGCCGATTTCGTCTCGCTGCCTTGGGGAGCTGCGGCACGGCCAGCAGGGCTCGGTGCGGCACGGGGGGGTGGCGGTCATGGTCGCTCATGGTCAGCTAATGAGTGGATGATTAGTGGTTAACTAGTGGTTGATGATGGCTAATTACATCTAATTGCTAATCGTGGTTGACACCAGCAAGAATACTTGGTAGTGGTTTCAGTTTGTGATGGTTAATGGTTCAAAACGGTATAGCGATCAGTGGTTGAGTCAATCATTGATAATCATTGATGGTTAATTCAGCATAACAATGAGTGTCTTTCGATGTAGCTGAGATGACAAGCAACCGTGTTGCCATCATCCTGTTGCGGCATAATTCCACAACATCAACACCAACAAGTAACAGGGGACAAGGACAGACTGACGGACTTAAGAATAGGGACAATGAAGATATTGTGCTGTCCCTGTGGCAGTGACGAAAGCTTGGTCTATTCTTTAATAGTTCACATCACCCGAAGTCAATTTGAGTTTGGCTGTGGAACAAGCCCATTCCAAAGGCTGTAGCCCCAGCCTTTCAAACAATTGCTCTAATGGATCCGATTCCACGGGAAGGTGCAATGAATGATGGCTTATACTGCCTGACACGAGTAAAAGTGCCTTGTTATACGTGCGTCATAACAACTTTAAAACAGCTGGGGTCAGTCTACTGATGCCATCTAAGATCTCTAATCACTCTAATCATAAAATATGATCCTGTAAGTTTCATGAACTACATCCTCGCAGAGGTGCCCGCTCTGGGGCAATACAACTCCAAGGAAGCACTGCACCTTCTGGCTGGCTCCCATGCCTGTGATGATTGTAGTTGGCTTGCAGATATTCCCATGGATGAATGATCTTCCCCATCAAATAGTCCCTGGCCCTTGCCATCACAGTGTTGATTCCACAATGGACCCTTCTTCGGGTGGGGGCTATCCATGTTGCCCCTCTCTGCGATTCTATCAACCATCATGAACCATTTCAACCATCAGCAACTAGTGGTTATATACACCCCTCTTATTGCTTGCTTACTCATGATACTAACCACCATATCAGCCACAATCATATATCATTATCAGCCACTCGAATACTATCATCAGCCCAAAATAATTATCCTGTTTGCGGACACATCAAGCCATCCATGAGTTGGGAGTGTTTTTGGGGCCGTTTGGATTGCAGTGAGGCTACATCCGAGCTTCAATGGTAGACAACAAATTATGATAAGGGTGTTCTTGTGTGGCATGTTTGATGTTTTCTATCTTCATGGGATACATCTTTGGAATGTTCCTCCAACAAAGCCAACAGTGAAAACTGCTTGTGGATCTGAAGTAAACGGTGATTTCATGGTAAAGTGTTGCTGATAGGTTGTCAAAGAGATGGTTTGCAACAAAACCAGCGATAAACAGTCGTTATGTCAAGGATATATAGTCATACAATGGTTGATGTCAACCATCGTATCATCATGATATCAGTTGATTACTGGAGTTGCTGCAGTTGTTATTACATCATCAAAGCAACCTATCACCACCATCATGACCACCCCCACCCCCACCACCCCCACCCCCACCACCGACCCCACCGACCCAGCGCGTTCTGTTCGACCCCGTGGCATGTGATGAAGCCGTAGCCGTTCTTGGCGCTGATGGATTTCCTGGGCCGAGCACGGCGCAGCACGGGGCATGGCGCGGGGCACAGCGGTTACCATGGGAGCCCCACGGGGTTCCCTGGGATGGAACAGGTCCCTTTAAGGTAGGTGAGGTAGGTGACATCATCCCGAACTCACCGTGGTGAATGGAACCAGTTACAATCGCTCGGCACATCAAGGGATGAGAAGTTACTGTTTCTGCGAATCAATTTTAGCGATTGTGGCTGGTGAGGAAACATTGCGAAGTGCCTTGCTAGAGGTTACTGATCATAGATAGCTTGTCCGCGCGGCTGGGCCTAGAAACATGGAACCACGTTTCAGATGGAAGAAAGGGGGGCATCAGCCGGACAAAAATCCACCGCTGGTATACAGTATACCATCTCTCCCATGAATAGCCCGGCAGAAAATCCGTGAGCACGTCTCTCTGAGGGGAACCTATCGCGAGACGAGAATTACGAGGGCTGTAAACTCCAACTATGCACATGGAGCTTAATCAGCTAGAGCAAAACTTGAAACTGTTACTTGTCACTATTAAGTGACACAATTCCTGGTGTTACTATGAATACTTCATCAGCTAGAGTGCGATCATCACACAGCCGGGTCCAGCCGGGCCATGCTTCCAAGCTTCACTTGGCCGATGTATTCCTTGTCAGATGCTGGCGCCACAGGTGGTGGGGCCTGCTCCCTGGGCGGCGATGATACGCGTGGTGCATGGAAATATCAAGCCCTGGTAGCTCCTTGGCTCCCCCATTCGAAGGGTCAAGGGATAGCTCCTTAGCCCCCTCCGATTCAAAAATCCCCGAACAGGCCAACATTTAGCCAAATCGAGGCTATCTTTCGTGTGATCACTTCGTCTATCTGTCCACCTCTTGGATGGCTAGTAGCAAACCACTCTGGGTTTCAGAATCAATCGAGTTTCAACGGCCTCCTGAAGAAGTCAACCACGTTCAGACTCGGTTTGTCATTGAGAGAAGTAAGCCTGACAATAGTGAACTCAATGAACGCGACCATATCTGACGGCTTTAATGGAATTTCAGCACGCTCATCAGACTCTTCATAAGTAGCGTTGATCCCGAATCCATTGTTTGCCAAACAAACATTGCAGTATTCTTGGCGTTGTGACAACACCCGCAATCTTGGGGTAATTTCATCATGATTATTTCTGTGTGTACCTACAACATGTTCCAGAAAACACCATCGTTCATCAAATTAAGCCCATCTGATCCACACCTGCATTGAATAGAAAAGAGTCGAGATATGTCGAGATTGTCTCCCTCATTCCCCGAAACACCAGAAATAAACACACTTGTTCCCCGCTGACAAGGATGAATCTCTGCATATCCCTACATAAATGCAATAAGTGTCGTGGAAGTAAGCACTGACTTTAATAACTCATAGAGCTGTTTTAAAACAACATTAATTAACCATATTCGATGGTTGACTTACGCTGACTGACAAGCAACTGATTGACAATTCTGAATCATCATTAACCTTCAAGCAACTGCCATTCAACATGACTTAAATTGACAAATATATTGATAGATATATACAAATACCATATATATATATATACGATTGTAAATGACGTTTTCCAGGCTCAACCCAGAGGATGACCTTGAGGATTGGCTACGAAACTCACCCAGAAGCTTGGCTCAACTGCATCCACAGCACTTCTTGGCAGAAGCAGCTGCAGAAATGGCTGCCTGGCCAGGCGGTCAGATGTTTTCTGGTGGTTACCAATTCAATCAAGCAAGGCAACCCATCCCAGGCTGCAACAGCCACAATCTTGATTCTTCGTCAGGTGCGCGAACAAAAACAGTAAACAATACGAATAGTGGTAATAGGATTATCAGCCAGACTGATAATGACTTCATCCGCTTGTCACCAAACGCAAGGGACGCTATCCCTCATACCCTCCATCCCAATCGTAGACATGGCTGCAGGGTTGCACATGATTATCCAATGAGCCACATGACCTACTATATAGTTGCGTAAGGACCCTGATCTGAAACAATAGATACAACGAAGTGATGGCAAAATGCTTGGATTTGATCATGAGCAGCTTTATCAACATGAACAACGATCATGAAACAGGTAAGAATATTTAGTATCCACTGGAAGCCAGTTGCACTTGGTTCTTATAGGATGTTCTCTCCCCGATCAAGCAGAATTTCTTCAAGCTGGTCTTTGACACGGCTCCCACACTCTAAGGGTCGTAACAAGCCGTCCGAAAAAAGAACATACCGACCCTTCGGGGTGGTTGGTGCTACAACCCTAAGCACTGCACACTGGTTCACTGGTTGGCTATCTGCACACTATGATTCTTAGGTATACCAACCATTCAAAAAAAGCGAATCTTGTCGAGAATGCTCCTATTGTTGCCACTATTGTTGATATTGACCCTTGACCACCCAAAAAAATATTGGAAACCTCATTCATCCCCTACCTGATAAGTATGAATTGGCATACTGTAATAAATATGGTGGTTTCTCAAACTAGGGGTACCCCTAAATCATCCTTTATTTACCCATTTTTAGTAGCCAACCATAACTTGAGGGTTCCCTAGGGCTTGAGAAACATCCATACGTCGACCCCGGCTGCTACCCACTGATCAGCACCGGTGCCTCGCCTCGCTGGGGATGACACCGCCAGTGAAACCGCTGTAATAGGCTTGAGCCTGGTGGACACCCCGCGCGGGCCAGGTGAAGGGTTGGTGCCAGGTGGGCCAACGCTGAAGGCTGAGCCATTCCGCGGCCCAGTTGTGTTGGCAAAGAATGGCACCTGTGAATGAAGAACAAAGCTGTTAGAAATGGCTTGGAAAGATAGTGTGTTTAATGGTAGATCCACATTGACAAACCAACATCAGATTTTGCCATGAATGGTTGGTGATTCACTATGAACTGGAGGCGGTTATTACTATGGATCTACCAGTACCAACATCAAAATTTCTAAGAGGCAACGCATCCATGGTTTCAGGAAACACTCAAACCGTTGCAACGCACTCACCGCCACCGAAGTGATGTCGTTTCCCAGGACAGTAGCAGCGATGTGACACCAGTGACAAATCCATATGGAGATTGCTCAAAATAGGGGACCCAAAAATGGTTGGTGTACTATCACAAATGACTATTGGTTGATCATTATAAATGACCAATTATAACATATTGGATGATTTAGGGGTCTCCTACTTTGAGAAACCACCATATACTCTTCTTGCTGGTTATCTGCTGGGTGGTTAAACCAGCCCTGCAAAAAATATGCTTGTCCACTAACCGTTCCCAGCAGTTTCGACCAGATGCATTTGCTTGAAAAAAACACCGGCAGACTAGAAAAGAAGCGAAGTCCCTGGCAGGATGAATCCAATCTCGGTGCGATGAGCCAAATGATACATGATCACAAGCTTCCATAAACTTTTGCAACACAAATTATACATTGCCCATAAATGCCGCTATGAACATAGTACTGGGTCATAACAAAGGCTTATGGCTTATGAACATAGTGGCTTATTAATGAATAGATGATCATAGGCATAGGTTTAAATCATAACAACCAACGCTTGGTCATCATGAACCAGAAGCAATGACAATTACTATGCAAAGTATATTGTTGTTGTTATGAATCATTGTCTGTTTGTCGCCATCCACTGATTACTTGGTTATCATACGTGGCGCTTTCTCAAAAAAAATGGACCCCCGAAATCATCCACTAATAACTAATAACTAATCATTCTGAGTAATAAACAAACCATTTTTGGTTACCAATATTTTGAGAAACACCCAAATGACCAGTGTTGTCCAAAACTGCAGGTTCCCACCAAGAGCACACGTCGCTTGCGCCTGCAGTGCCTGCTGGTAGTACTGCATATGCATGGCCCAGGCGTTCTGACAAGCGGGCGGTGGACAGCCACCTACCTGGTTGCTGATTGGTTGATCATTGTTCATACAATGTAGATAATTGTTCATGTTAAACATGGTATACATGAAGAATTAATTGATGATAATTGATGATAATTGCTGACACAATGTAGAGATTATTGTTCATGCTATTCATGAAGCAAAGATGTTGAGACTGTACAATACACCCACCTATCTGGTTGTTGCACAGATTGTTGGTTGCTATCGTGGTCGTTCTTGAGAGCTGATCAATAGTTGATGCTGAAACCCCTGACTCAAAAAACATGCTCGTTGAAGTGAGGATTCATCACAGGTGTAGAAAGACAGAAAGACCAGCCGGCAACCATTGCTGTACATCGTTTCTGCTTCTCGTTAAATCGTGTAGTGACCAAATTTCAAGTCCATGCATGATGTTTTTTGACTTGATTTTATATTTCTGTAATATGGGTATGCCTACAACGAGTATACTATGAAAACTGCCTATCTGTTCAATTTCTATCACTGAAGGACTTTCATACATCATGGCTTTGTGTCAGACGGAGCACAAAGTCGAAATACTATCACTTCATGCAGAAAACTGTGTGAAACTCTCAACTGAAAATGAGACGTGATTCGACATTGTTCTCAGTCGTGCAAAAGAATACTTTACACTATACTTTGATTGATATCAACTACATCAAATACATCAAATCTTACTGCAAGATTAGCTTAGCTGGTATTAACTACGTCAAATCCTCGAGTACCTGTCCTGAATCCCATCTCGAAGCACTAAGTCTTGGTCAATCATGATGATTTAGACAGCAGTGTCATCAACCACCATTGACCACTAGGAACCGTTGTTAACCTTTGTTAATCATTCTCAACCATCATTAGTCATGCTTAATCATTCTTATGTTCCGTTAACCATCACCATCATGAACATGTAACCATCATCCATCATTATTAACAAATTAATGGTCATTACAAAGTATGAAGATGAATCACACCCATATATCCAAGCATTAATGTCAATGTTCATGGATGTTAATGGTCATTATGCATTATGAACCATTATTCACACACAGTTGTGAACCATCATGGATTTTTGCACCGCCCCCCGCAGCGCAGCGCAGTGACCGATTCACGGGGTCATTCCGCCGGCAGTGCAACCGTGATTTCAACCATGCGCCGGTTCCACCTGTTGAATATATGCCATCAACATCATCAACCATTTCAAACGTTGATGATGTTGACGAAATATCAACCACCTGTTGGTGGTTAAATATATATCCAAACGCAGTTATCAACATCATCACACCTGTTTGATAGATGACTGCGGTGGGTTTGAACTTGATAGTGTTTGACATTATTTAATGTGGCTATTGGTCAAGCCACCAACCAAAAATGAGTCGTTCATTGGAGGTACAGGCTAGTGACACACAGCCATACGACCGTCAGCAATAGTTGCGACCATGATTTGTTGTAAACAACATAAGGTCGGCAAACAAATAGCTGGGACAAATTAACAAAATAGTACAACAGTAGATCCGTAATTATTCACAAAGCCAAATATTATTTGATGGTAAATCAATCACCAGCTTAGGTAAACTGCTGGTAAACATATTTGAAACAACTGTCGTGGTCCAACCTGCCCTGGGGTCACCCTGAAAATGCTGGCAAGATGTAAGCATTCGCATCGGTTCCACAAAAGTGACAGGCACGAATCGCACCGCAAACAACTGCAATCAATTCAACCGAATACATGTAGGCGTGTGGGTCACTCCCCGTACCAAGGGACACCCTACATGCTCAGAGCGTTCCCCCACGTGGCACCTGCACTTGTTCTTGGGAGTAGGGATAGTAGCCGTAGGGATACCTGAGAGACCAAGTGAAGCGATAGCAGGCCACCGAAGGGAGACTTCCCTGTACATCTTGCAGCGAACTCATCATGACCTCGATCGGAAACTGAAATATACCACGCAAATGCTCAATGTATGTTAAACATTGAAAATATCATCTAGAAGAGTTTCATCATCCGCGGTAGGAAAATTCCCGAACTCCGATGTATTTCAATAGAAATGAATAGCATATGATAGTATCAATACGTCTGAACGAATGGCAAAACAAGAGTATGTCATTTCATCTAGAAGACTATCTATTTGTCTGCCCTAATATCCTCGCGTGTTGGGCTGTCCATACATCTGGATTACAGTCATGAACGGCACATTGTGGACACCCGCACCCTTCCCGATTCAATCTGATGGTTTTGGGAACCCACCCCTCACCAAGCTTATAACACCAATCAAAATTTTGGACAGGGAAAGCAGCTCGATCACCTTAGGCGGTACTTGTCGTTCCATGTCATTCTAAAAGCTCGGGTTGATCGGGTTGTGTATTAGCAGATTCTGGTGGACCAAAAAAGCACCTGTTCATGGATGCTTTCCAAGGGTTCCCAGGCAAAACATGCTGATTTTTCGATGTCGTCAAGATACCAAAGGATAAAGGGCCAGGGACATGTTGAGGAACCAGCCATGAGAACACATCTAGACATGCGATGATGGCGTTGGGAACCGCTGCATTCTTGTTGCTAGTGATGTGTGGCGGCGTCAGAATCATATCTATCAAGGTGTATTCACGGATTTTGTAGAATGCCCCCTATCGTTTTCCAAGTTTTGGAGTACTCCTTTGGGGTATTATTTTTAGGCCGTCCCCTACTGTTTTTTGAGTAAAATACACAAAACACATCTCCATGTAATGCTTAGATTAAGCTAAATGCAATTGACAAAAAGTTTGTCTCCGGCTCATGCATATCCACCGGTATGTAGTCTCCTTTGCATTGGATGTAAATGCAACAGCCAACACCCCCAATTGATAACCAAACAATGAACCATTCCCCTTCTTTTGGCCACGTTGCTGATATGCTCCGGCCGCAGTCTGCCCCTTGGCTTTGCCCTTTCCGCCTTTGGTGCCTGATACTGCGAGAGAACAATCCCTGGAAAAGTCAACATGGCAATGATCAGAACACGGGGAATTGCGTTTCGCAATCGGTCGATGGCCTCGCCTCTATGTGGCATTGATGTTCTCTTATTGTAACCTACTGTAAATAGTCTAGGATTGAGTTTCCTTGCTATGGTCATGGTTAAGAAGCCAATTTCAAAAAGTGCTCGCATGTATTTATTTTGATCTCAAATCCGGAATGTCTTTCCTAATTTTGGCATATCATACCAATGCAATAAAGTGTGCTCAGTTAAAATATGTCAAAATCATCGTTTCTCCATTTCTGCGCCAAACAACAGTCATCAACAGTCTAATAGTGCACCGCAGCAGCGGGGCCCGTCAGCGGACTGTGCGCCTTTGCCTTTACCTTTTTCACCTTTCTCGCCTAGTCGATGCTGGTCGATGCCCTCGTGAACTTAGGGATGATCCGTCTGCGAAGCACTCATGTTGACGATGAGTCACAATCGACTTATGGTGAATTGGGGGTGGCTTATCATGCTTATCGGACCTCTCTATTCGCACATATCAACATCTCTTTCAAATCGAGAGTGAACAAGTATATCTACATCCACAACTCCATGTACCTCCCATTGAACCACTGGTGCTTATAACCCCTATGAAAAATATGTTTGTCAACCAACCATGTGTTAGTAATCACTAGTGGGCAAACAAGCAAAATGTCAATCAAACCACCAACCAGTAGTTGTTGAACCATAAGTTTGCTGTTCATTGTCCCCCATGATTCACCATTATCAACCACTATTAACCACCACCAGCCAATGGTTTTTTTTAACCACTATTTACCATTATCAATAATTATTAACCATTATTAACCACCTGTTGGCTGTTATCCCATTATAACCACCATTCTTAACGACTACTAACCACCTGTTGGCTGTTATCAAAACCACCAACCAAACCATCATCAAAACTCCTCCGCTGTGTACAGTCTGAGGCATCGCAGGTGAACCTCCGTGAACCAGTGGCGTTCACCGGTGCGGTTTCACCACAGCCTTCCCAACCAACCGCCACAGCGGCTAATGCCAAGGGGATCCTGGGGAACCGCAGCCCCACAAAGGGAAATCAAGTGGAAAAGACAACGGCAATGAACACAACCTACGCGAATCTACGCAATGAATACTGACTTTGAAGAATCATAAGTCACAATCACACTTCATGTTTGAAACCACCCTGGCAAGGCGAGGAGAGTGCCCTGGGTCGAGTTCGCACCTGCGATGTTTTCCAAATAAAACTGATAGCACAGTCCTGGTATCATCTTCCTATCCGATTTCCATCGTACATGAGTCATGGCTAACGTTGCACTGGACATACCGGATGGGCTTCACATTATGAAGACGACCATTCCGATGACTACATGCCTTGGCTTTGCAATCACCATATTTCAGCAATTGGAGCATAATGGTATGCCCCGTCAGCGATGGTTGCTGGTTGCTATTCTCATCAGATGTTATAATGACCAATAGCGGTAGAAGCATGATCTCGCACTGGGTCTTGTGTCAGCTAAGTTCAGAAACTGTGTCAACTGCAGAAATTGATTTCCCCAAAATCAGTGCCTGAAACTATAGGTTATATATATCAGATAGCTCAAATTTTTTCCCCCAAATCTTCGCCATCTTCGAGCACGTCGCAGCGCGCCTTCTTTGCCTTTGCCTTTCCCTTCGCCAGGTTGACGCGTGGCCATGGTTACGAGCAGTGGCTTGCCCTCACCTTGAGGCTTCTCATGCATTCCCTGGCGCTGGTGGATCCGCTGGAAGTCACTGGGGACTGAGCAACTCCCCCAGGGGGAAAGTGCTGCAAGCTACTGGCAACAGCTGGCCACAGGTGTAGCCCTGGTGTTTCTCAGGATCAAAAAGGAAAAGAATGCATAAAAGGTTAGGTCTTTAAACATATCCTTTAACCACAATCCTTGATCATAATCATTAATATAATATCACCCGCTTTTTGTTCGCCGTTCAACCAGCCCAACGGCGTCATCGGTCCCAGCGTCCTCGATCGCTTTCTTTGCCTAGCCATGGTGGTGCAGTTTCGCGATTCGCTGAACGACCCAAGTGAAGAGAATGATGGAGATCTAGCTTAGTACTGATGGTTAACCTAGTAATTTTTGGTGATTCACCTAGTACAGCTTAGCCGGGTTCAGATTGTCACGGCCAACGGCTGCGCCAACTGCAGCCACTGCTGGCCAAGCAGAACCCGACCGCCGCTCCACGCCTCATCCATGGTGCTGAAGGTGATGAAACCGTATCCTTTCCCTTGGCCATTCCTGTAGCAGTGGACCATTGCAGTGTAACCAAAGACTCAACCGGAACTTCGAATCTACACAAAACTCTGGTAGCTGTTTAACAAGAATCGCACGCTACTACTTCATTCATATCTCATTTCGAGCATTGACATTCATGAAGGGCATATATGGTATACTTTCTACTATGTCTAGTCTCGACATCTAAAGCCATAAAAACAACAGAAAAATATGTATTTCAATGTATTTCAACATATATATATATGTTTGTCAATAGGTATCTATATAGTTCATATTTTTCTGATATATAATATGAATATGAATATCAGAATACTTGCGCATTGAACCCACTTGATCCATACATCAACGGCGCACTTCAACGTCTTCAGGGCCACGTCCGTGATTGTGCCGAAGCCTCGCCGCGGGGGCGCTTCAACGGTGCCGCCAACATGGGGAGGTAACATGGAGCCACTGCGCTACAACTTGGCATTTTGGGGGTTGGTGGGTGGGCTTGTGATGGTTAATGATGGCTAATGATGGTTCATGATGGTTGATGATGGTTGATGATGGTTTTTGGTGATTAATGATGGTTGATGATCGTTGATGATACAGGTTTCATGGCAAACAGGATGCTCCGGATTGAAGATATATTAGGAATGGTTCATGGCGCTGTTTTGGAGGAGCAGCCATCAGTATGTAACTTGCTGGTCCTGGGTACAGCTGAGAATGAGTGCTTCTGTCAGACACTGATAATCACACCTGAAGAGAGAAACACTGATGATGCTACAGGAATGGAACCTTCCTAGTCAACAATTGTTGGGGTGACAACCATTGCTGAGGCACCAACTGCTAGCAAGTTTGTTCCAGCAATATCGCACTAAAATAGCTTCCGTAGCGCAGAAATGTGCAGAATAGTAGTCCAGTACAATATAGAATAGAAACAAACAGTCCAGGACAAATAGTATATCATGATTTGGCATTGGCAAGTACATTGTAGTCCGGTGCAGCCAAATCGTGTAGTTTGGCATAACATCGAACACACATGTATCGTACAGTATCATTGAATGCAATAACATGGAGTAAGTTGAGGTATTACAATTCTGGATCGTATGCAAGACAAATCATAGTAAGTAATACACTGAAGTATAGCCGCAAGAGAAACATGTTGCTTATAGAATAGCCAAGTGTAGTCTAGGTCAGCATGTATACAACAGCATAAAACAGTGTCGTGTACCCTAGACTAGTACAGTAGAAGATGGCTACGAGGACTGAACAGTAGAGAATAGTTTAGTAGTACACTGCAGAAGACAAACCTCATACTAATACAGGTATGTGCATCAGTATTGGCCTTGGCATTCCAAGCATTATCACATTTTGGTATTGATGGTCCATAATGTTCATAATGGTTATTGTGTGACAATTCAAGACAAATTGATAAGACCGAAAAGTAGCAATAAGTAGCACATTCTAACTAGTTGCAGTTGCAGTGCATCTTCTTTTTGGAACAGCACTCAGCCACCTGCCTTCGAATTGTCTGCGGAGATCTTCCTCTTTGACGTCCTGAACTAGCAGGGGGACTGCGTAACATTCCAACTGGCTGATCGAGGTAACATCTGGGCGTTGATCAAGCCAGAGGGAAATCCCCAAAATTCTTCGTTTACTACTAGTTTATTACTCCAAATGATTAATATTAGATGATTGGGGGATCTCCAATTCTTAAAAACCGCCATCTGGTTCTACGCCATCGTAGGGCTGAGTTTTAACCCTCAAGGTTTGCGCCATGATCTGTTGTATAATCAGCACCATTACCATGCTTAATTATACATTATGCAGATATATATATATATGTATCAAACTGTATCATTTTTATATTATCATTGCATGTTTGAAAAAACATATTTACATGTAGATGTGTATACATACATATATATATAATCATAAATATTCTACGACCGATACATAGACAAATTCCCTGGCAATGAAAACCTGATAGAAAGAGCTTTCTATTGTCCAAGGCAAAGCATCAAAGCGAGCTCAAACTGGAAGCTTCATGGGTAGCTCTGGGCAGTGGACTCCACGTGTATGCATTCGTCTGCCCGTGCATGTTCCTGATGGTTCTAAGACAATGTCAATCATTCCCCGTAAAGTAAAAGACAGATCTGGTTGGTGGTTTCAACCCCTATGAAAAAATTAGTCAACCAACCATTTGTAAATCATAACTAGGGAAAATAAACAATGTCAATCAAATCACCAACCAGAGATTCTCCAAGACACCGCTTTACCAAACACAGATTTGGGATCCCTTTCGGGCGATCACAGATTCTCGTTGCTGCTTCGGACAGGCCTTGGACAAGTTTCGCACGCAAATTTGAGAGCCTAGCAGACCAACAGGGTCCAGGTCAAAGGTTGAAGCAAAGCTGGGTTATGCTAAATATGGGCCAGGTTTGTAGGGGAAGGGTGGTTTCCCCAGATCTCCATTGCCAGAATCCAACTGATGGTTTCTCAAGCTATAGAGAACCCCCAAAAATGGTTGGTGTATTACTACAAATTGCGCACTATCCCTCGCTTCATGAATGGAAACCTAGTTGCAGGTCCAGATTTGATTCCTGGGACTGATGCTGCATCTATTTTACCAAGTCACTCTGTGTACATAATAGTAATATAATCATATTCCACCTGCATGGTTCTCTACTTGGACGGACTTGTGCTGAGAACACATCCACTCATTTCTTTTCAGAACCGGGGACCACGGTAGTACGCTTTTTTGTGCATTTTACTTCGATATTTGCTCATTGAATAATTGATCATGTGCATATTTGATCCTCGAGGTTTTGGCTATTTTTCTAAAACTACCACAAAAAAACCTCGAGAAAATCAACAAACATATCAACCTTATGCCCCAGGCACTCTGGCACTCTACCTGGGGTTTTTGGCCTCTACCAATTTACTACAATCTGAAAGAAACCAAAGAAAACCAAGAAAACCAAGAAAACCAAAAAAACCAAGAAAACCAAAAAAACAAAAAAACCAAAAAAAACAAAAAAAACAAAAAAACAAAAAAACCAAAAAAAACAAAAAAAACAAAAAAACAAAAAAACCAAAAAAACAAAAAAAAACAAAAAAAACAAGACTATGGACCCAAGACCCTGTACTACCCATTGGCTTGGTCTTTTTGTTTTTTTTTGTTTTTTTTTGTTTTTTTGGTTTTCTCGAGGTATTTGCTATTTTTCTAAAACTACTACAAAAAAAACCCAAGAAAATCAACAAACATATCAACCTTATGCCCCAGGCACTCTGGCACTCTACCTGGGGTTGATCTTTTTGTCTTTTTTTGTTTTCTTGAGGTTTTTGGTACTTTTTCTTCCTTTGCCTTCCTCTGTCCCCATTTGCCTCCTAGATCCTCCAAATTACATCAGTGAGATAAATTTGTGTCTAAAAGAATTGTTTTGCGAATTTACTGAATTATAATGAATATATGTATATATGTATATATATATATCTCATCTTTTCGAAATATCATTAAAATATCTATTATCTATATATACATATATATATTTTGTATTCTTTATCAAAATTCTTTGTCTCTTTAAATTGTAGTAATTCAATATTGATGACTTATATTCTTATTTTGATATATTGCAGGCTAAACATTAATATTAAAGGAATAGTTCTTCGAAACAAATGGGGAGAGCATCTGTAAGTAAAAAATATGGTGTTGACACTATTGCTGCAGAACAACTTTAAATTGGATATAATATATTCTGATAGGAAAAATAATTTTGATATCATAACAATAACACATCTTAATTCATAGTGGATGATAGCTGCATTACCCAAAATACTTGACACCTTTGTTTTGGAGTATAACCTGTTTTTCTGACAGGAATACTAAATACCAATTACACATTGCTTTGTGGATTTCACAAGCACAATAATCATATCTTATAACTTAAGTTATATTGCAACAACGAAAAATAATTGCTTTAAAATATATATATACATATATATAGCATATCTCTTGGGATAAGCGCTGTACACTACTTACACATTGCATATTTTGCTAGCACACCCTATTCAACCATGTTCTATTAAAGGCAACAACAATTAAATTATGCATCGGTTGCAATACATGTTTGCCAAGCTTTAAATATTTGAACTACATATGATTTTTAATTCTAAAGAATATTGCAATACCCTATAAATATTAAGTTACTACATCTTATTATTAAGAGCAAACACCACTTTAAATTCACAAAATGTTTTCCCATGATTTCAGAACAATGTTACCTCCTTACAGTTACAAACAAGCATATTGGCTCAGCGGCATTTGTCAACTGACACTTAGATAAAGATAGCAAGCTTTACAACATAGTAAAACCAATCAATTGAATTCCATTGCAGTGACTTCATGGTACAGTTAATGATGTTTCTATAAATCTTCACATTTCAGTTCATTTCAATGACATTTTGGGGTATTGAGGCAAACCTGGAGCAGACTAAATCACCAAAAAAGTGTACTACCACAGTCCCCTGCTCTCTTTCTTTTTGCATTGAGCTTCAGGGCGGGGTGCAATCAGCAAACAAAAACCTGTCATAGCTTAATTATCATCGATCCCAATGAATACACCTCCTACCTCTTATTCAAAAAGGATCGATGCAATACTCCAAGCAAGCATCAATGCTTATCATACATACTCGGACCGAACTCCCGTCGAAGTCTGAAGGAATAAGTTGGCGTTTCTTGAAATATGGGTACTCGCAAATCATCCTTGATATCAGCCATTTCTAGCAATCAACCAACCATCTTGAAGGTCCCCACTGGCTTGAGAACCACCAAATCTATCATCCAACGGCAGCGCTGAGGCTGGTCCTGCTGGTGGCCCTGGCCGCGCCTGTGGGTGCTTCCTTCTTTCCTTTCTCGCCTAGCGAATCTCCGTGTCCCAAAGGGGTCACAGGGGCCTGGATGCTGGTCCCCCACTATCTCAAGGACACGAATATCTATCTCTGCAGCAGGGAAAACGTCAACCGTCTCAGGCCATTTCAGCATCTCTTGTGCATCGTTTCTCACCCGTAACTGGTGCTAACTAGTAGTTGATACCACAGTTGATAGTGATCAATGATGGTTTACCACTAGTACATGTAGCTACCTGATGGTGTTGTCGCTAAATCACCATACTTGGAACAGCAGCCGCACATAAAAGGGGGATCTCTTGTGATTTTCATCTCATCTTCCACACGAGCCGCGCTCCAGACCCTTGTTCTGCGGCTTTTTCCAAGTAGACAAAGACCAGCTGCCGTGAAGGTATCATTCGCAACTTCATGACAATCTTTGTGGTCAGTATGGCTACGTCCAACCGATTGACTTACAAGATCAGACGCCGCACGTCCCAAAGACATGGGGATGGTATGCTATGAATTAACCCCTTGAGAAGCCCCTATTGTTGGGGGGGTACACCTGTTTTTTGGGGGTCAGCTACAGCCATGGAAGTGCGGCGCACCCAACAACTGGGTTTGTCCACCAATGGTGGTACCAGGTAAGCATAATAACCGTTAGTACTGCAAAACCACCAGTGATTCGGGGGTGTTTTGGACAAGTCCAACTGGGAAACACTTGTAGTTTGATGCTGGGTGGAGGGTCCTTGGATACTTGAGTTGACAATGCTTTCTTTACTGGCGTTGGCAATCTATTCGCGTGCCCATGACACTGCCAATTTATCATCTATACGCTATATTCTATGACATATGATGATCACAGCGGTTATTGTGCGAGAATGGTTCATCCTGGTTCGCAATAGTTGATCACGCTGGGTAGTGGTTGACCATGCTTGACAGTCATACTGGTCAGCAATAGTGGATCGTGACCAGGACAGATAGGTACATAGCAACCATATCGGTGTACCTGGCACATCCAAGTTTGGACCGGTGCTCTCACAGCGGCTTCCGATAAAAAACCCTCCAAGTAGAACCCCAAATGAGCCAAGGATCAATCTTCCCGAGCAGTTTCGACTGCATTCTGTAGTAAATGCTGTAACAAAGAATGCAAGCACTCAACTTAAATAAAGCCGAACTTGCAAAAAGCCAAATAATATCGCAAATCATTCTCATCAACGATGGGTCATTCATGATCAATTGAATGATTAATGATGGTTTTCAATCACAAAGCCACAGGTCTCTAATGATTCAGATTTTCTTAAGGAGTGGTTCATAGTTCAATGCCATTGCTGGTTGTGTTCATTCCCGGCCACCCGGCTTGCGGCACCGGGCACGTGGTGGCCTCCTTTCCCAGTCGACACAGGGGCAGCTGCTTCCGGGAGGAAGGCTGCGGCGTCGGCGTTCAGCATGGTACCTCTCACCAGTGGCGGTGGTACATCCCATGAAAACAAGGGGCAAATTTTATGATAGTGGTGGTTAATGATGGTTAATAATGGTTAATAATAGGGAGATAATAACTAACAATAATGGTTAAACAGCTACTGGGTGGTTGTGCTGGTTGGTTTTTATGGTTAATAGTGGTTAAATAGTTGTTAGTAAGCAACAATAATGGTTAATAATAAGGGATAATGAGCAACAAGAATGGTTGATGGCTATAATCGGATAACAGCTAACAGGCGGCGAATAATGGTTAAAAGTAGGGATAGCCGACAAACTTATGGTTCAACAACTACTGGTTGGTAGTTTGATTGACACTTTTCATTTTCCCACTTATAATTGTTAACGCATGGTTGGTTGACTAATATTTGTCATAGGGGTTAATTGAAACCACCAACCAGTTTTGTATTCTGTACCCTACGCTATTACTAACCACATCTAACCACTATTAACCATTGTAAAGTTTACACCATTTTACCCTATACATAATGGTTACTTAACCAGTAATCAACACTATCACGAACACAATTATGTATGAAAACCCTCCAGACTGATGGTGTTTCTACCTACTTGATCATTTCAGACCGTTGACTGGGCACGCATTGGTGGGCACGCGTTCTTTGTGGATACAGCACTGCCATTGGGGGAAGTTGTAGACCTCGATGTATCCAGGGCACCAGCAAATGGTTTCACTTTTGTTGCTATAAAAACGTGCTCACCAAAATGGGTCAATGTATGATGGATTTTTCGCCCCCAGGTTTCCGTAAGGATCATGGTCATCAGGGTCCTTGCCACGAGGCACAGCAGGCTTCCATGGCCATCGATACGAACGAATCCAATGATAAGCGTAGCCGGCCTGGGGATTGTCCCTGTAACTTGTGTGACTCCATGATTGAGTTAGTTATCATCCTCAACTAAAAATTGATGCCCTGAAGTGCCCTGATATTCATCAACAAAACACATCACAAGAAAACATCATCATCATCATCATCATCATCATCATCATCATCATCACCATCACCATCATCGCCATCAACATCATCCTCATCATCATCATCATCCTCCTCATCATCATCACCATCATCACCATCATCATCATCATCACCATCATCATCATCACCATCATCACCATCATCATCAACATCATCATCATCATCATCATCAACATCATCACCATCATCACCATCATCACCATCATCACCATCATCAGCAGCATCAGCAGCATCACCATCATCAATCATCACCATCATCAGCAGCATCAGCAGCATCATCACCATCATCACCATCATCATCACCATCAATTCAAAAGTGCCGTTCAGAATCCCAAGAATCAACACCGTCCAAAAGGTAAGGCTAGGCTTACTGTTGATAGCTGGATCCCTTGATATCCACAGAAGCTCAAGTTTTTGACCCAAAAAACCGCTGCCCCTTCACCTCCACTGGCAGGAGCCGCTTTGGCTTTGGCAGGGCTGGTGCCTGGCAATGCTACCCGCAATGGTTTAATCAACCAATGACGTGTAGAAGCATCTGTTGCTAACATTTTTCATTGCTAATAGAATTTCAATTGCCAATCGGTAATATCATCCATTGGTAATAACTATCCATGGGTTTACAATTAGCAACCAAAACAATGGATAATAATGGTTGCTAGTATTGTTCATGATGATATGTATATAAACAGGAATGCCGCGTTAATAGTGGCCAAACATGATGTTTGGAAAGGACATTCAAACAATGATGTCAAATAAGGACATATAATAGCAAAGCAATAATGATATTCAATAATGTCCTTTCCCGCGGTTCAAAATGGGCTTACAAAAAACGGTCAAAAAGTGGTGTTTGATCGACAATATGTGTAATGAATAGATACTTTCACGATCAATCATGGTTTACAGTGGTTACCAATGGTCAGTAACACAAATCGTGGCAAATGTAGAGAATATACATGGATGCATTTACATGCATGCATATGTTTGGACCTAGTGCGCGTTTAGTGTTGATACGCCAAGAAAGCAACTATCAAACCACGTAACCAATACAATCACAAGCAACCTTTTGTATGTATGTACAGATGTCCGGTGTATATATATCCGCCGACCCCTGCCGTAGCCAAGGCAGGGGCGGCGCCTGGGACCACCGAAGGTGTGGACCGCGGAGTGCGAAAGCCCTGTCCACCCATGCCATGCCCACGCCCTTGCCTTGCCCAACCCAATTCCATGGCCAACATGCCCAAGCGCTTGCTCTGCCTAATGCCATGGCCGCATGCGCGAGGACGGCCACGGCCATGGGCTCAGGAATTATTGTTTTTCAGAGCGTTCAATCTTGCCGGTTGGCCGCCCTCAAACGCTTCCCCACAGGGCCAGGGCCATGTTCCCGGCCTCAAACGCTCCCCCACAGGGCCACGGCAATGCCATGGCCAACAAGTGCCATGCCCAAGCGCTTGCTATGCCTAATGCCATGGCCGCGTGCGCGAGGACGGCCCTGGCCATGGCCCTAGGAATTGTTTTTCAGAGGGTTCAATCTTGCCGGTTGGCCCGCCTCAAACCCTTGCCATGGCCAACAAGTGCCATGCCCAAGCGCTTGCTATGCCTAATGCCATGGCCACGTGCGCGAGGATGGCCCTGGCCACGGCCCTAGGAATTGTTTTTCAGAGGGTTCAATCTTGCCGGTTGGCCAGCCTCAAACCCTCCCCCACAGGGCCAAAGCCATCTTCCCGGCTTCAAACGCTCCCTCACAGGGCCACGGCAATGCCATGGCCAACAAGTGCCATGCCCAAGCGCTTGCTATGCCTAATGCCATGGCCGCGGGCGCGAGGACGGCCCTGGCCATGGGCCTAGGAATTGTTTTTCAGAGGGTTCAATCTTGCCGGTTGGCCGGCCTCAAACCCTCCCGCACAGGGCCAGGGCCATGTTCCCGGCCTCAAACGCTCCCCTACAGGGCCACAGCAATGCCATGGCCAACAAGTGCCATGCCCAAGCGCTTGCTATGCCTAATGCCATGGCCGCGGGCGCGAGGACGGCCCTGGCCATGGGCCTAGGAATTGTTTTTCAGAGGGTTCAATCTTGCCGGTTGGCCGGCCTCAAACCCTCCCGCACAGGGCCAGGGCCATGTTCCCGGCCTCAAACGCTCCCCTACAGGGCCACAGCAATGCCATGGCCAACAAGTGCCATGCCCAAGCGCTTGCTATGCCTAATGCCATGGCCGCGTGCGCGAGGACGGCCACGGCCATGGCCCTAGGAATTGTTATTCAAAGGGTTCAATCTTGCCGGTTGGCCGGCCTCAAACCCTCCCGCACAGGGCCAGGGCCATGTTCCCGGCCTCAAACGCTCCCCTACAGGGCCACAGCAATGCCATGGCCAACAAGTGCCATGCCCAAGCGCTTGCTATGCCTAATGCCATGGCCGCGTGCGCGAGGACGGCCACGGCCATGGCCCTAGGAATTGTTATTCAAAGGGTTCAATCTTGCCGGTTGGCCGCCCTCAAACCCTCCCCCACAGGGCCAAAGCCATCTTCCCGGCCTCAAACGCTCCCCCACAGGGCCACGGCAATGCCATGGCGCTTCCTATGCCTAATGCAATGGCCGCATGCGGGAGGAAGGCCGAATGCCATGGCCAACAAGTGCCATGCCCAAGCGCTTGCTATGCCTAATGCCATGGCCGCGTACGGGAAGAAGGCCGGCCAACACGTACCAACAAGTGCCATGCCCAAGCGCTTGCTATGCTTCATGCCATGGCCGCATGCGCGAGGACGGCCACGGCTATGGCCCAGGAATTGTTTTTCAGAGCGTTCAATCTTGCCGGTTAGCCGCCCTCAAACGCTCCCCCACAGGGCCAGGGCCATCTTCCCGGCCTCAAACGCTGCACATTTTTGAAGCTGCTCGGCAGAGGGATTTGGCCGTTGTCGGATTTTATGGGAGTCTCTTCGCATGCAACATATCTACTCCGATTGGTGGGGGTTCCCCAGTGCCTCCCCCCCCTCCTCGCAAGAGAAAGGGGGTCGGCGGCACCAGGGCGTTAGCCCATTCTATATACATATATATTATATTCATTGCTGGAATCACTGGGCACATAAAGGTACATATGTATAGTGCTACGTTTGATGCATGCAATCACACCGGAAATGTGAATCTGGACATTTATAAGCAGTGACTTCACCTATGTTTACAAACATAAGCATGATACACATGTAAACATACATATGGTTTACACACATGAAATTATATGAATATGCTCATGAATGTAGGCGAAAAAATACGACTGTATCAAATTGCATGTCCCCTTTGCATGTGCCTAAAAAAGACGCAAGTTCAGCACGTCATGCACTTGTGACTAAGATATGTGGCCATATCGGCAACAACAACCGAAAGCTACACTGGACAAAGCACAATGGTCCAAAGCTGAGCAAAATTGCAAGAAAGGAGAGATTGGTGGCTCGTTTAATCACTGAAAACACCTGCCCTATCACATGCCACTCACCGCAATTCTACTTCAAAAAAAAAGTCCAGCCATGCTTCAAAAACATGTTTTTACCACATGCCAGATAGTGTTCTCCCAATACTAATCAAGCAAGAAACGTTGTGCTTGTCGACAATCGATGCTTGTGGGTGCCAAAGACTTATTTGACCGCGGAGCCAGTGCGCACTGTCTTTTCTGGTAACCATTTTGCAAACATGGCTATGGACAGATGGATCAATACTAACTAATCATGGGGCACAATAACTATCACCAACAATATAGGCAAACAATGATTCATGATAGTACACCAGGGGTACGAGGTACTGGCAAGCAGCTGTATGACTTATCGAAGACATGAGCTTCCTGATCTACTAAGTGTTCTTAGGCTTGTTGATTCACCAGCGGTTGCTCCCCTGTGAAAACTCATGTCGTGGGTGTCACCGTCACTTCTCGTCACCCACAGAGTGGTACCGGCCAAATATAAGTTGATCAGATTCGCCGCTGAACTATAGCAGTTAATCTACCACTAGCATGGTGGTTCCCTCGGATCCCTTGTAATAACCTTGACGGGCCCTGGAGGGTTACCAGTCTGTATTAGCAACAATTGGCGGTTTCTCAAAATAACCCCCCCCAATCAGCCTTTACATCAACCATGGATAGTAATCAGCCAACCGTAACTTTGGGGGTCCCTGGGTATATGGTGGACAACTGAAAGATCATGGTCATTCTGTGGGTGTAAGTAGTGTGCGGCAAGGAAATAACTTTGGGGGACCTTATTGCTTGAGAAACAACCAATTGGGTTTTGGTCAAAATTATTAACCCCCACAATGGCCATTTATACTGGAAATTTATTATCAATCCCCGCTTTTTGGGGTACCCAATTTTGACCCACAACCAAGTCTGAACCCATTAAGCCACTCCACAACTCTCCCCCGGGTCTCACCTCCATCCTCAGGGGCGTCGGCCTGGGGTATACCAGCGTTGATAGCGTTGCCACTGGTGCTACGGCTGCGTGGTTGGTGCTGCCTTCACTATGGTTACTGATGGTCACCTCAGAATGGTTGGAAATGATTAGTGGTTACTGATGATTCGCAACGGATAGTGATGGATGGGAACACATTATATCGGGGTGGATGTCCTACAAAATCTGGAATCATCATCATCATCTTCTTCATCTTCATCTTCATCTTCATCTTCATCGTCGTCGTCATCGTCATCGTCGTCGTCGTTGTCATCATCAACATCAACATCATCATCATCATCATCATCATCATCATCATCATCACCATCATCATCATCACCATCATCATCATCATCATCATCATCATCCTCATCCTCATCCTCATCCTCATCCTCATCCTCATCCTCATCATCATCATCATCATCATCATCATCATCATCATCATCATCATCATCATCATCATCATCACGGGATGTAGATATATTCATAGCCAGGGTGGTGGGTGCTACCATTGGCCAAACCCCAAGTGATTTACAGCCAGTTTTATCTGGAAACGGCCACAGCTTGGTGCTTGGGCAGGTTGCTAAGGTCTACCAGTGGCGCCCAGTGAATGCCCTCGCTGAAAACTCCCAGCATCCCCCAGCTCCCAGGGGATGTAAAGTCAACGCGGACGAGTCATCACGTGACATGGCCGTGATGTTTGCCTCAATACCCGCCGTGTTCATCAGTCCCATGCGAGGCGGGGTGGGGGGGCGGAAGTTTTGATGTGTCTATCAATGGATCTGCTGTCTGCCTATTAACCTGCGAAACTTCCGCAGTATCTACCTATCCATCTATTTATGAATTTCCCTGTTTATTCATTTATCTATCTAATCAATCAATCGATGTATCTATCCATCTATGCATCTATCTACTCGTTCCTTCTACGCATCTATATACCCATATATGCCACCCAGCCACAGAGCCACCCAGCCACAGAGCCACCCAGCCACAGAGCCACCCAGCCACAGAGCCACCCAGCCACCCACCCACCCATCCAGTCATCCATCCATTCATCCATCCATCCATCCATCCGTCCATCCGTCCACCTGCCTATCTATCTATGTGTCTGCCTGACTACCTTCCATTGCATCCTGCTGTCTCGCTTTTCCTTCCATGTGTCTATCTATCACCTTATCATTCTATCTGTCCCTGCCTATCCGTCTACCTTTCGATCGGTCTGTCTGCCAATCTAGCTGCCTATCTATCCGCCTGGTTATCTGTCTGTCTATTCACCTATCTCTCTATCCATACGTCCACCAGTATTTACTGTATATCTATCTCTCTACCTCCTTGATTATCTATCTATCTATCAACCAAAGTGTCTATCTATCCATCTACCTATTTATCCATCCATCTAACCTGTCTAACTAACCTCCTACCTATCTATGTGCCTGTCGCTCTGTCTGTCTACCTATTTAATACCCCAAAAAACATATATCCATCTACTTCATCTGCGGAGCCGCAAATCAATTTACTTCAGGCCATACTAGTTTACTTCCTGCTCCAGCACTTATTTTTCCGAAAAAGATGCGACGCAACTCGGGACCCAAGCTTCTGTTCACACAAAATTTGGTTCGCCGATGAACTCATCTCCAATGGTGTGGCAACCCCAACATTAGACCTAACTTCATACTGACTCATGTGAGTGTGAAAGAACGAGTCATCGCCTCTTGCTGATTAATGAATAGGTATGTCCGTAAGTAAAAAAACAGCAAAAAGGCGAAGGATCCTTGAACTCGGTGGAAGAATCAAACAGTCATAATTCACTGCGAATGTTGTGATGCTCAATAATTGTCAACAATCATTTTCATCATGGTTGACGAGCTTATTAAGCATCACCATCCACTATATATTGCCTGTGAGTCATCTTTTCTTCAAACCTCAGTCACTGCAAATATCACCCTGGGTTAAACTGATAATCTTGATGTGGAAAAATCATTCATTTTTGCTTGGTTTTCTTATCTCAAGGGTGGTTCCACTGCTGGACCCAGGGCCCGGCGGCCTTTCCCTCCCGGCGCTCACCCTCCCGGCACCTGCGTGCTCCCCAGACTTCCGCCCATGACTGAACCAGTCGCAGTTTGAGCGGTCCGAGAACGTGGAGAATGACACGACACCGCACCGGTGAACGTGGAGAAAGATCAGTGGTTTCTTGATAAAGATTTAGTGACCCATGGTTTGATCTTGTTGTTTAGCTTGGTTCTTATACATCAACTTCTGTGTACTTCACTCCCTCTGAACATGCGCAAATTCTTTGGAATATGGATGCCTGTCAGCATGTGGAACCGACGGTTTTGGCGGGGCAAAAGGACACTTCCAGCTTTTGAGCAAAACAAGTGTTGCTCTGCGGCCACATGCATCGTCGGATATTCAACATCTGCAAATACTGCCATTCAAATACCATCTGCTATTCGTGCATGTGTTTGTTCTGATTCACACCTCTGGGCTGCACATGACATGTCTTGCAAGCTCCATGTGGTTTCCACTAGACATATCATGCATCAATGATGGAAACAAATCCTACGGGTAGCAATCTGAATCAATGTTACAGTGGGCATATATGGTCGTTTCTCAAAATAGGGACCCCCAAAGCATCTTTTCTTAGCCATTTATAGTAGTGAAACCACCTGACTCACAAAACAACTGAAAAACAGCAGGGGCAAAATTGAATCAAACAAATATGTATGTACATTTATAATTTATATTCTATATTATATTGTGATTATATTGAAATGTGCAAATACATAATACATCTATCTAATATTACATAAATGTAGATACGTATGAATATATATGTATATAAATATATATACATATTTGTGTTTATTATTCTTTATGTGTAAAAATATATATACACACTTGGATCAGCTTGGGTAAGAAACAAAGTTGGATAGACAAACAAAGAAAAATAACAAACACACACACACAAGAAATGCAAATCGATTGTGTACAGTAGAGGAAAATCTACAGATGTACATAAATGCAAATCGGTATACACCTATATGCATTCCGAAAAAAAAACATGTACAATGTAGACAACAGAACTATCAGAATAAACAAGCAAAAACAAATCCAAAGACAGCACAGCATGAAGAAATAGATTTAATATAGTAACTTGGCATTACCGACCCACACACAAATAAATCAGCCAGTCACATAGTTGGTGTTATTGACATTGATACGGGAGAGAGGAGAAAATGTAGACATGCACATCTAAAAATAGAAGGACAGTTTTGAATTGACATTTATCCGAAGAAACATCTGCCAGGATTGGTAGAAACACACGAGGAATCAATTCATGCACTTTACAGGTAGCCATACACAAAAACACACTTTCATGTAACTATGTCATTCTATATACATACATGATATCCAACCACATAAAATGGTCCATGTGTATATGATACTACATGCGCACATTCATGTGAGCATACACATGTGTATATATACATACATATATACATTGTAGAAAATTACCGCATGTATTTCTGGATGGACAAATATACGAAGAATCATCACACATACATTCCCTATATACAGATGCATTTGTGTGATTTGTATATCAAAACAATGTTTGTATATAATTTTCTGCATATTTTAGTGTACTTTCTATTTTGTACAAGTTCTGTGTCTACATGTCTACAACGATTCTCAATTCTCATTGAACGCATCAGAATGACATATGGCTGTAGGTCAATTTGGGTAGCAGGGCCTTTGGCGGACCAGGCACCACCTGCGTGACGTCTCCGTCGCTACCAATGTGAAATCAGCAGGTCTTGTGTATGTAAATCAAGCTTCTATAGACCGCACAAAAAAATACGGTACAATTGGATGTATATGTATATACCAGTAAATATATCATATGTAGGTATGGATGCAAAAAATCAGATATATGTAAAAAAGATTTGAAACAGATACTTCTAGACAATGCGCATTCAATCCGCATTTCAAGAATGCAATTTTGATGATATGCTTGTCTGGATAGAATACAACATGTGCTCCTGTAAGTATGTTTTGTCCAGCACTGTACGCAAGTTCCGAAAGTTCCGTTTTGCAGACCTGAAATTAGTTATCAAGTAACCATTATTCAGATTCTGAATATTGAATAATTTTGATGTATCGGCCTCTCCACCTGTAAAAAATGCTCCATCTTTATTTCATCCAAATTCCTTCTTTCCATTCCTCCACCTGCAGGTCCTCCCTTTCATTCCTCCAACTTTGATCTCAATTTGTCCACAGATCGGACTGTAAAAAGGTTTCTATTCTAATATTTCCTTTGTGACTCCAATCAAACATTCTGGCCGAAGAACAACTCAGCAACGAAAATTGGGGGAAGTACCAATAATAACCAACTAAGTGGTTAAAAACATATATCTCCAACAGCAGCTATGAGCCACATAACTGTCCTCCTCAATCACCACCAAAAAAGGCTTTTGGCTGTTGCAATCCCTTGCACGCACTGCCCTGTGTTATTAAGGTCTAAAGCGAAGTCCATGACCACTTGTGATGAGAACACACCGTGCATATTCAATTATCGACTTGCAGTAAGAACGAGTGTCAAAACGAAAATACCTCTTCCTCCAAAATCGATTTTGGAAAAATCAGTCAAATGCATATAGTAACCTCTCACACGCTTTATAATCAGACTTGAGATTAAACTGAAAAGAAGTGTATCTGAAACATGCAAACAAAACAACATCACAAAAAATCAAACATGTTTTCTAAACAAATACATATCCTACACAAAATATATGTCTCTTCAAACACGTCGCATACACAAACATGGCACTCTGTAAATCCATATGTGTACACATCAAGTGTCAAGTATACATCTATATATCTATCGATCTATCTACATCTTCTGGATATCCAGTATGCAGTATGCTCAAATAAGCATGTACATGTAAGTATCTGTGTATTCGGGCAGCAAAAAACTTTATGTGTCTTCAATCATCCGTACCTAAGGCAGAAATAACATCATTCGCATTTCATTCACATTTTTTAACAATATAAATCCTTTCAAATTTCGGAAGTCGATCAATTTGCATTGTCTTGGCTGACGGACCACACGCCCGAGTTCCGAATATCCGTCGGCCTTCTTGACAACCCATCTGTCCGAGCTCTTTCATAGCATGCTTTGGTGCAATTTTTTTCTGCAGTCTACGGCCTATATATAGGATGTCCATGAAGAATGGTAAGAAAGTTGAGGGCCCGTATTGAAATCATCATGTGTGGGTGATTTGTGGCCATGAAACATCTCAATCACATTCTTGGTATGCCTTGAACTTCAGAACTGGCGACTTTCAATAGGCTGTCAAGGCAGACCTGGCTAAAAGCGCTGTACTTTCATTCCTAAAACTACTGTGCGTTGTGTCTGAGTCCGTCACTCTAACACAGCAGTCTGAACACGCAAGGCTGGTGCTTGAAACTTCCACCTCTTGCTTTAAAAGGCACTATTGCAGTGAAAAGCAAACCACATATATACTCGTTGTGATGTCGTGATCGGGCCACGGACTGAAGCTGAATTGAGATCTTTCTTATTGACTTGGCTGACAAAGTTTAAGTCACCATCCCTGCAGCCAGCAAGCCATTTGGCCGCTGACCAGCAATGAATTGGTGCATCCGCAATAAAAAGGGATTGGGTACCGGGCTTCTTACATGTCCCATCAATGCCGAAACGCAGATTCCGGGGATCATCAAACTTGACAAAAAAGTGTCGGTGTGGCACCAGTCTCATCCCCTCACCGTGCCCTCCAGTAGCTGGATCACAGAATTTGCAGCCAAGAAAGTCATGAAAGCTATAGCAGTTGGTGATTTCAATCGTGAACAAAATTGAATCAACCAACCAACCATCCGAAATATCGGGGAAACTGAAACACATGTCAATCAAACCACCAACTAGTAGTTGTTCTAGCATTGTTGTTGGTTAGCATCCGCAAATTAACGACTATAACATCAGATTAATCAACCACTATCATCTCCTATTAACCACTACAACGGCCTATTAACCGCAATAATCCGCTATAAACATGCCAATCAAACATAACCAATCCACCAACAAAGACGATATCTCCAATGGCACTTCCCCAGAGGTTGCGACTTGGTACAGGCACTGAATTGATCGAATACTCAGCCGACCGAGCAAGGCCATAAATCTGGGGATGCATCCTTTGGAGGTTTCTTAAAATAGGCATTATAGTATAGACCTATATAAAGACCTATATAATTCTAGTTTCCAAACAGGTCTGTATAGGTTTCATTCTAGATCTGGGGATGCACTCTGCCTGAATCATCCGGTTTATTAAGCATTTACAGTAATAAACCAACACTCTTTGGGGTTCCATATTCTTGGAAACCTGCCTTTGGATGTTCCTCCAATTGGGAGACCTCGAAAATGGATGGTTTGTTCATCTGTTGAGCTGTTGAGGATGAATGTGGGGGCTCCATGTATCAGGTTGGTGGTTTTAACTTGTAGGCAATTAGACAACCATCCCCAGGTGACAATAAGATTCTATTTGAAGCCACCAACCAGTGATGGGTACCCTCTCTTAAAAAATAATCCCTGATCAAAGTCAACAACATGGTGAACATGATGTACAGTTGCCCCTTGCATTCAGGTTGGCTGCTTGAACCACCAGCATCATCAATTATCTCGCTTGCCAGCCTTGTACCAAATACAACAAACACATTTCGTTTCATTGCACATTCAACATGCTTTCAGCATGGTATTCTCATGTATTTTCCATGTCTCATCTTGAAATTCCAGTGCCAAACCCTCGCCTTTCCCGTGCACCCGAAACGAAACGTCATCAGCCAAGTTCATACCATCGAGGTTTTTCGTCATCGACCCTTGGGACCCGAGGACCCGAGCTTGACATGGACGACAACTGTACATCGATGTGACTTGAGAACCAGTTGCAGGTGATGCTCCGAATGATAGCAACCATCAATAGGAATTCTGAATGGTGAGTTGATGTTAGTTGAGTAATGGTTAGCGAGTTGACTCATCAAATTTGCAACCAATGGTCGAAACCGAAGAAGTCAACAACGGATAGGCATGGCTAAGCAATGAATCATCATTTCATTCCAACAGTTTAGAAACATGTTGACAACCAAGGGTAAACAGTCTGGCTTTACCACGTGCTGGGGCCATCCCTGCTGGACAACGTCCCGGAGGTCTACCTGGTTGTCTATTGAAACCATGCAGATTACATGGGTTTCGTGGCAGGGTTGGCGTTGCTACCGAGCTTCAACACCACCCGGCACCAATAACTGCTACACTGCTACACTGCGGTGGTCAATTCCCCAATTGCATGAAATCTTCGTGGTTCGTTATTGGATGCTTAATGCAATGAATTCCCACTATGAAACAACTGCATGACCTTCCACCGCTTTTTGTTATATAATATTCATACATGGCGACCATGGCTCAAGCATCCATACATGGCTCAAGCATCCATATTTTGGATTTCCCAAGGTTTCGTAGAAAATATGGTGATTCCGCATCCAGGCTGCAACCAGCCACATAAGGCCCTCATGGGAAGGCCTGCAACCAACAGGTACGAACGACGCAGCCACTTGGGTGGTTTGTCAAAATAGGGGTAGCCCTGAATCATCCAGTTTATCGACCATGTATAGTGATAAACCATCCATGTCGGGGTTCCCTAATTATTTCAAGAAACTCCTGCCCACTTGTTGTGCTTTTGATTTAACAGGGACAGCAACCCCTGTTCTTCCACCATCACAACCGCCCGCGACGCCTGTAATTGTATTTCTTGGGCATCTCCAATCTTGATTACCTGCGCGTTCCGCGCAGAGTTAAAAGGATAGGGGGTGACAATCGACAGTCAGAATCCTGACGAGTGAAATAAGAGCCAATATCAAATGGATGTGCAATATGGGTGTTTCTCAAAATCGTGGTACCTCCAAATCAACCATTTATTACCTATTATTACTATGATATTAACCATTTATAGGTAATAAATCAACCATCTTAGGGTCCCCTATTTGATACCAGAAACCACCACATATAAAATAAGTGGTCCCTGCCGGAATGGAGAGCCACACGCCCCATAACTCGTTGGCCGGGCTGCCCCGGTGGCCGCAGCAGGCTGCTGGTAACCCAGCGTGGTTGAAACCACGGTGAGGGATGGTGCGCCTTGGAAAGCCTTGTCGAAGTACAGCTGTGTTGCTTGCGATGGGAACAAACAGCTGTGCTGGGTCAAGATGTTTTTTTGGTCAACATGTGTTTTTTTAATCCTTTTTCATCATTCAAAACATGGCACCTCTCATGAAGAGAGGATTGGAGAGGCACTGGCAAAAGTCCTCTTTCCAATAAGGGGTTGGTTATTTTCTGGGAGTGGTTGAACCTCGAATAACCGACTCGTTCACCAAACGTCATGATGTTGCTGAAGCGTCAAGCCGAGATTCAGGTTGTTGAGTTGCAGCGGTGATCTGTTCTGGCAACTACAATGGCCAACCATTTAGAGCAAGCAATGGTCACACAATGATTATATGAGAATCGTTGGATGGTGCCCATTATTTGCCATTGCCGTAATGGTACTTTTAATTGGTTACTATGACTGTAGTTTTATGATCACTATGGTCATTATGGTCACTATGGTTACGATGACTGCAATTTTATGATCTCTATGGTCACTATGACTGTAGTCTTCTGGTCACTATGATCACTACGGTTACTATGACTGTGGTTTTATGGTCACTATGATCACTATGGTCATTATGGTCACTGTGACTGCAGTTTTATGGTCTCTACGGTCACTATTTTTTCTATGACTGTAGTTTTATGGTCACTATGGTCATTCTGGTCACTATGGTTACGATGACCGTAGTTTTGTAGTCACTATGCTCACTGTGACTGCAGTTTTATGGTCTCTGTGGTCACTATGGTTTGTATGACTGTAGTTTTCTGGTCACTATGATCACTATGGTTACTATGACTGTAGCTTTATGGTCACTATGACTGTAGTTTTATGGTCTCTATAGTCACTATGGTTACCACGACTTTAGTTTTATGGTCATTATCAACCCTTAAGTCTTGTTTGGATGCTCAGCTACTCCACTTTTGAGATCGTTGGAGCCTTCATTCCCTTCCCGATTCCTACTGTCTTTGATGATGTGACGACGTAAATCGATCCATTTTGACAAAGATGATTCAAATGGGTCTGCATTTCAGCAAGCGCCAGGTTTGGGTATGACATGACATGAAGCAAACAAAAACCATTGCAGCATCTCCCAAGTTTGGGCCACGCAGCCCTGACTCCTCTCCCGAGTATCATTGCCAACATCAACTTCAACGTAAACCACACCATATCAACACATAAACCTTGAACCATTGACTCATATACACTCATAAAGACCAACCGTTCTTGACCGACTCTTCGGCTTAAACATCCACCAATCCCCACCTAGTAAACGTTGGTCATCCACAGTGACGGCACCTTGGAAGCACGTGGATGGCCTTTCGCGCTGAGCTCCATGGTGAAGCGGACCTGGAGACCAGGAAGGCGCTGCAAGGCACTGAACCATCAGTGTATCATCCATTTCTTGAATCTTGGAATGATAAACTATACTATAGTAGTTATATAGATAGTTATAGTTAATTAATTATACATAATATATATATATATATCAGTTATATATATATATTTTTGAAATGATTCATATATATATATATATATCGATATAGTCATAAAGAGCAATACAGTTAAAGATATATACATATATGTGTACGTATCTAGTGATGAAATCATTGAACTAGTTATACTTACACACAAGTGTAGAAAGTGATAGTATAGTGCTTGTAGTTACTGTCTCTACTACTGATCAACACGCGTGTCAATGACTGCAACAGTAACGACAACATATGCAGCTGCGACGCCGGCTGTCTGACCGAAGCACAATGCAAACAGTCAAGCTGGCAAACCAACGATAACAGGGACCACTCAACAATTCTGAGGATATAAACCAAACACACAATAAATGTACATTCACCTTTACATATATATATATATATATTCATATGCACGTATACATATGCCAATATGTATACGACCCACGATCAGAATTGTCAACAATGGTGAATCAGGGTCATTAATCATCACCCGTGATTCTCCATGATTCGCCAACATTGACCAATCATTGACCAACAGCCACAGGAAAAGAATGAATCGCATTTGATCATCAACATTTCATCAACTATTTGACCAACTATTATCAAGAATTGTCAACAATCAATCATTTGGGGGTTTCTCAAGCCATAGGGAGCCCCAAAATTGGTGGTTTATTACTATGAATGACTAATCGTGGATGATTTTGGGGTACCCCTATGGCTTGAGAAACCACCATTTGACCAACTATTCTTAATGGTTACTACTCATATGGCTGTGGGTCAAAACCCCGTACCCCTGGTTCCCCTATCATTAACCATTGTTCTCCCTTTAAAATGGTTGGTTATCATACCCCATTATTGGTTGGTTAATATTAACCCATAGCCATATATTGATCGATTGATCGTCTTGAACCATCCCTGGATCCCTGTGCCCCAGGTTGATGCCTTCGCGTTCACCTCAATGTCCGGGAGCAACGTCGCATCCACAAAAACGTCACGGCCGTAAGCCGCCTTGGTCTCACCGCCTCAGTGAGATCGGAGGCTGAAAAATTGCGGAGGAGCCATGGTTTGTTGAGGGGTGTAACCCATGGTTAATGGTTGTTAGTCAGGGTAATTGGTTGACAAATGCTGGTTAGTTGGTTCATTGGTTAATCGAAAAATTATTCGCAATGGTTGTTGATGGTTGTTGTTTGACCCATGGCCCTAAGTTGGAACGCCTCTTTGTGACCATCATGGGTTAAATTATGGCTTATAATCATTATTCAATGGATAAATCATGGTATAGAAATTAACAACAACAATGATTGGAGCTTAAACAACGCCGAATAACGATGTAGAAGATAAATACTGGTTGGTAACACTAAAGAGGTTGAACAGTCGTCAATGAGACTAAGCACTCCAATCATCATGGTTAACTCTGTTCAATCGTTACTAATTGTCAATGTGTGATGAACAATACTTAGTGAAGTTATTGTCCAGGGTGACTAATTAATGGTGAATCTTGGCGAAGAAAGCTCGGTAATGGTTGGAAATGGTAAATTATGGTCGGCAATCATTGATGATGATTGATAATGACTAATAAAATCATGTCTAAAGCTTAAACATAGCGGATACAAACGATTACAATCAACTATCAAGAATTTACACTTACTCAGGTTGCTCAGCAGTTGACATTGGTACGGGAAAGCAGGAGCAAATGTTCTGGCGAATTAGGTTTTCGTGTGGTCATCCATGGCTGAGGATTGGCCAAACGTGTCTAGGGAATGATGATCGCTATCACCGGCAAGAACGACGAGCGCCACTTGGTATTTCTCGGAAAAAGGACGCTCCAAATAATAAACCATGCATTTTTGGGGGCTTCCCAAGCTTGAGAACCCCCAAGTAGGTAAGTTGTTACACAGCTAGGGTACCAGCTATGGCACAACAAATCCCAAACCTTAGTCACTCAACATTGAAGAGTTCAAAATTGCTGCAAGAATATCAAATTCTGCACATGTCCTGTGGTTGCCATGGTCTCATACGTTCCTGGCAGAAGACTTCACTAAATGGCTTCCATGGGTGGGCCCACCACCATCCATAAATGATCGCTTTGACAAAGCGAGGTACCCGATTCCAATAGAATGAGCACCACTTGAGAAAGATTCATTGAAATCATCTTAAGTCTTAAGACTCGTTTTCCTATAAATTTAATGGCCATCCCTGCTGATTTTAAAAGCACAAATCTTGACAACAGCCTGCCCAGTCATCACCATATCCATCGTGCAGAAGCTCTGAGCCTTCAAAGATGATGCATCTTTGAGACCAGCTCCCAAAACAAATGGAAATATTGCCCATGAATGAACCTTCATCATCCCGGTTGATCATGGGATTCACGACCAGCAGGCTCACCAAAACAGCTGGAGGCTGGGTACGTTTTTCCCGTGGCGCGTCTCAACGAAGCCACCAGGGAGACCACTGGCTGAACAGCTATCTCAAAATCCACAGGCCAATGGACACTCTCCCACAACGTGGCAGCGTCCTGGTAGATTTGTTCATTACGCACCGAACGAGCAATGTTGTACCTACCACAACGGTTTGATACTGTACCCAATGTATATGACAACTTGCCAAACGAGGTTGTTGCTGGTCTTCATTTCAAGGACATTGATTGACCTTTCAGGACCTTTCATCATTACTAACCAGTCCTTTCATCATTACTAGCCAGTCCTTTCATCATTACTAACCCGTGTTGCCAGTGTCAATGGAACGTGATGAGCGCTTCAGCGTCAGATCCACAAAGCACGTGCGTGAACCTTCCCCAGTGACTGAATAGCAACCTGCTGGGCTGCTTATGACATCATTATGAACCACTACGCCTGGTTGATAAGAAGGAACCCCTGAAAGACTATCTGAACCCCCCTTAAAACCTTAAAGATAATCAAAAAGAAATCAAAAACCATCTGATAACAAGGAACCCCCTTAAAGATAATCAAAAACCATCTGAAAGAAAAGCATTAAAGACCATTGAATAACCCATGCTCAGAAGCAGTAGCCCCCACGAATAACATCCACCACTGAAAACCCTCGACGAGCATTGATATCCAGTAATGGACATTGATAAGTATTGGATAATTATCAGTGGATCAAAGTGAACATTATCAGAATGAATGACATCATAATCCACCAAAATCAAATAGCATCAAGCGGAGAATAATTGGCACGCATTTGATATTCAATCGTATCCACCATTACGACCATAACCACAATTATGAATCTCCAGGAAATCCAACCCATCCCCAACTTGAGACCTGCCCAGTGGCATGTGATGAAACCGTAACCATTCTTCGAGCTGATAGACTTCCTGAAAGCCAGGAGAAAGGTCAGAAGCCACCTGCTGGCTGGCTACTTATGATTGCATGATGGTTAATAATGGCTCGTGATGGCAAAATTGATGCTTCATTTGATCGTTAAGTTGATGGTTGATGATGCTTAACTTGATGGTCAAAATGGATCCTTTAGTTGAGGGTCAAGGTGATGGTTGATGATGGATTAATCAATAGATACTGGTACTGTAATGATGGTCAATGCTGGTTTCACAATGGTTAACCATGATCAATGATTAGCCATTGTGAAATCATATCATTGCTATCAAAGCATTCAAACAACTTCTATGATGGACAATAATGGCTACTGCAGTGTTGGTCAACAAAACACAAGCAGGACGCAGTGTTGGTAAACTTCAGCAAATACTCTTCCGCAACTGATACGCGCAAAACTTGAAATCGTTCGGCTTTAACAAACTGGGAGTAATCATTAGAGACTAGTGTTACTCATGACCTATGAAGATTTTTACTTTTTCTTAGTATTTGTTTAGCAATGAATGATAATGATTGATTGACAATTATGTATCTAATTGACGGTCAAGGATGGCAAATAAGCACTGGCTAATAACTACAGTAGTTGGCTATTGGCTAGTTGGCTACCTGCTACAAGTAGTTGACTATTTGTACTGACTTATGACTATAATTCATGATGATCAAATCATGATTGATCATGGTGGACGATGATTAACAACGGCTATTTTTTGCTGGAATGAACAAATGCTTTCGTGAGAAGTTGGCTCATGATCATGATCTAAACAAATACTTCTTGGTCGTTGTGAATCAGCTTCAAATGCAAGAACCTTTTTCTCAACGAACGTGTGCCACAGTGTGGGGGACCTGAAGAAAGCCACGAATTGCCGTTCAACCAATGTTGCTGATCATCTGGAATGAAACTGCGAGCCTCCTGTCTCCAAGTGAAACAGCAACTTAGCAACAATCTGTGGTAAACTTGTTTGGTGATATATCATACATCTATCAACAACTGGATCTCACCTACCTTCACTGTCAATTCCACAACCTTCATTGACCTGCGCGGCTGAGGCTTGCATTGTTGTTGCTGTTGTTCTGGTTCTGGTGGTTGCGGCTGCTAATGTGGTTCTGTTTGGTGGTTCTGTTTGCGTTTGTCGTTGCTGCTGCCGTGGTTGAAGTTCTGCCTATTGGCACTATCGTTGGGTTTGCTCTTGTTATTGTTGTCGTGGCGGCTTGTAGCTAACCCCCTGGCATGACACACACACACAATTAAAATCATGAAGGCAAACAGTGATCACGACAAACTTATATGGCTGTGGGTCAAAACCCTGTACCCCTGGTTCCCCTACCATTCACCATTGTTTTGCCTTATTATTGTTGGTGATTATCAAAATTAGTTGGTTGGTTAATATTGACCCATAGCCATATGTTGCTACATGTTGCTATTCTCTGGAAAACTCATCAGCCACCCGAGGACAGCCGCTGCCGAGCATCACTTGACCTATGTACTCCTTGTCAGATGCTGGCGCCGCTGCAGAGTTCTGCTCCCTGCAGCCGCTGTGCCCCCAGTGTCTGAGGCCAGCGCAATTGTGGCACGCAGGACTCAACTGCCCTGGGCCAATCTTAGGTACCAAACACTTTCTTCAGTTCAGTAACCCTTATAAAGGCAATTACCTTGAGACATGCAGGCAGCAAGATGACAGGTAATTGGAAGCACCGTAACGCTCCTCTCCCGACTTTCCCAAACAATCACAAGCCTTGATACTAGATAGGAAACAAATCTCTAGCTCTAGCCCCGTATCAAGACAACTGTTTAGGAGCCAACAAACAACCCATCTGCAGTGCGTCAACCAAAGCCCGGTTTCGGCATGCTTGGCGTCGTGGAGTTGATGGCATGACCTACCGACAAATACCATCAGTATCTCTGTGATTGATATTATCCGGCAGGTTTGAACAAATATCACTACTGATCCATGTGACAAATACCATCAATACCTACCTGAATCTCAGCGCTTTGATCGGAATGTCCACACATTCCAGTTTCCAAAAACAGCGAAATAGAAAGGCTGCACCATATTCATCAACGCACTTCTTGGAGGTTCTGTATTATTTTCGATCCTCATATTAGCCACTCATATTCCCCCTTTTCACCATTGAAGTGTTGGTTCTTGTTGGTTGTTGGCTGATAAGAAAGTAATCTGTTCCACGCTATTGATGAAATAGTTTCCACTGTTTCCTTCACTGTTTTTTCCAGTGACCTGACAGGATATTGGTTTATCAACATAGCAGTTGCAGCGATATAAATGTACATATATATATATATTCATATACGTTATGGCTCAATAATCACGCAATAATATGCAGCAATTGTTACGGACTAACTATAGATAATGGGTACATCTCAAGATACCACTGCTGGATTATTTCAACATCAAGCAAGCAGGGGATGCGACACAGTAGTGGTGTCTAACCCAAGTTCTTGGCACGACTCGGTCATGGAATGGACACTGCAGTCGATGTGCGAGAAACCAATGAACAGGACTTGGCTAAGAATGCCGATTCATCACTGGGAAATCATGGCTAGGAATGGTTCATGAATGATTCTTCTGAATGATGGTAAATGATAGTTAAAAACCAGCTGGTCTATAGTTGTGAGCGTTGTGATGATGCGACTGCAAGTACTCCAGCAGCTGATCGACCAGGTACACCACTGTCATCTGATGCTTGGTTTAGTCCATTGATTCATCGTTGGAGTTGGCCATTGGTCCATGCCCCACATGCAGGAACTGGGATCTTGTGGGGAGCCACATGCGTCCATGGCACTTCTTGGTAGCTGCATCTGCCTGGCAAGGTTCCCCTGCATCCCAGCCTGGATGCAGATTATATCTATATGGTGGTTTCTCAAAATATAGGACCCCCAAAAATGGCTGGTTTATTACTATAAATGACTATTAATGGATGATTTAGGGGTACCCCTATTTTGAGAAACACCCATATCTGGCTGGTGAAAAGAAGCTATTCCTGAAATATTGGAATACCTCCCCGCATCCAAAGACTGGAGAATGTAATAAAAGCCTCAAACCACAAACCGGAGAAGACATGCATGTATGGTTCGAACCACTCACGAAACCGGCGGAAGTGGGTAGTTATGATCTATCCATCGTCAATGCTGAACGACTGTGGATCCCTATTGCTGAAGCGACAAAAGCTGCAAAATAGCAATCATTCCTAACGCATCGGGCAATTCAACCTGCTCATGCGCAGGGTGGAACAGGTAAGGCATTGTAGATCTCGTGTATGTTTTGTAAAGATCAACAAGGGCGACAGTTGCTCATTACAATCTTCGTGGTCATTTGTAGGTCATAGGGAACCACAAACCGTAGCACACCCATTCTAACTAAATCTGTATCAAGCATTCCGTAGACCACAAATAATGGTTGAACTCAACATAACTCAACCCATTTCGTGATCTATTCCTAAGTTTGGGACACTGGCGGGTCCGAGTGCAGGTGTCCATTGGACGGGGAAAGAATTCAGAATACCTACAGACTGATGAGACTAATGGAAACTAATGGTCCAATGGTAGATCTAGAACTACAGACTATTGAGACTCATGGATACTAATGGCAGATCCACATCAATGAACCCCTTCAGTTCAACATAGTTTAACTATGAATAGCTGGTGATTTTCCATCGTTGATGGAAAAGATGCTCAGTATACATGACGCCAACAGCAGTTGGAATGCCCCATGAATTGCACTGTCTATTTGCTTCGCGGCTTCATGGTTCATCTGACTTAGCATAGTAAATCCCTTCAACTGATTGTGGGTGGCAAGTAAACTGATCGTGCTTTTTGCTTCATGTCCAGGATGCTAAAAATGCCTCAGCTTTTTTGTCTTTTGGGATGTATCGTTGGCTCAACTGGAGTGGTGTAATGATCATTGATACAAATAGAAAGAAACACTGACAACAGCGGTACAAATCCATCCTTTCCTCCCCCAACAGTTCTGTCGATTATCAATCGTGGCGACTCACACTGTTTTTCTTGAGTAAACTGTTGAGCGGCAGTTTGGGCGTGGCAATGACGTTTCTGGACCCGGTTGTTTTTTCTGTTTTTTACGAGCAACCAGAAAGAACAAATGGTCATCACTATTGTCATGGACTGCCTATCTGTTCGCCCTGGTTGATGTCCCAGTCTGGCAGGATTCGACGCAGGAATCTGCACTCTCAACTAGATGATGTATGGTTCTTGGGAGTATACGGTTTGCAAAGAGACTGTCTATAAAGTGCCATCATCCCCAGGTATGATGATTGAGAAGTTATCCTAGAAACCAGCAACCAAAGGTGATTCTATAACACTATGATTACTTCACCAGGCTCCTGATTGCTGGATCCCTTCGTACGAGCATATAATACTCCTTTCTATGATCCTGTAGTCCCAAGATACAGCCTATTGTGCACGAAACTATCACTGGTTCACCAGAAAGTCATTGTAGCATCTTGTTTCTTCTTGGTGGTTATCATCCCGTATTTTGAACTACTATCAACCGTCAATAGCTAGACTCAAAAATATCAAAGATCATAACTTCTTTGGTATTGGCAATCAACAAGCAACAATATCTGGAATGACAACAACAAATCGATATCAACCATTATTCATCTTCATCATGCATAAGAGGTTGAAAGATAACTGGCTGCTGGTTAGTTGCGCCACCCCAACAGGCTATTTGTTCATCAACCATGTCAAATATTGGTTCTAAGGACAATTAACCAACCACTTTATAGGCTATCAACTACTAGTCAACCAGTCACCTCAACCACCCAGGGTTTCCCTTCAAACAAGGGTGATGTACCATAGCCAGGTCAGCTTACCCGTAAGGACACAACCCATGGGCCCATCATCCTCACTAAGTCAGGCCTCAGGGGCAGCGCCGGGGAAGCCCTTGTAGTAGGCCGCAGGAGCCTGGAGAACAAATGCGACAAGGAGATCCACATGAAAGGCACAGGATTTGAAGAGTTTTTTTCATTGAGGATTGCTATCAGATTATCTCATCAGAAGCTATTGTTTTCACATGATTTGTTTCATTTGAAGATTTGAAAATGATTATCGTTGTCAGATTGTCTTTACTATATTTTGTCATGATTACTATTATCATCATTATTACTACTATTATTTCACTGTACAATCATATCAGGGATTCTTCGCAGTGGATGACTTTGTGACGTGGAAAGAACCGTTGCGTTTGAAGATGACCGGAGCGTAGAGTTCGGTAAACTACGGGAGACCCTGGCACCCGGTTGCCATGAATGTGAGTATGCGCACGTATGTATGCATGGATTGGATGTAATTGGATATGCGTGCCACAAGGAGCCAACATACGTCAGCTTCACGACAAAAAAGAAGAGTTACCTATAAGGACTGAAAACACATATCTTTACAGAACTCGTGATTTTTTTCAGAAATTTTGATCCCCCCAGCTAGGTACCTTACACCGTCAAAACCCCGCCACCTGACATCCCGAATAAATGACCAAAGAAATCTCTGTTGGGATGTTCATCCATCCATATTTGGGATTATTCGCATTGACCACTAACTGGATGTATCCAATTATGTAATTTGCGGATGGAATGGTACTGGCAGTTGAACAAGTCAGCCATTTGCGGATCAGTACCAGTGACCGTACAGATAGACTGATGCCCCTAGTGCAGAGTTCAATTGACTTTGCTTATGCTGTTGCTGGCTGTCGTTCTTTCACCAATATGGTGATTTCTTAAAATAGAGGACCCCCATAAATGGTTGGTTTGTCACAATAGCTGATTACTATGGGATGATTTATGGGTACCCCTATTTTGACAAACACTCAATGGAGAGAAATCAGGTTGTTGCGGCAAGCCACAATGAGCCACACCTGGTTTATCAGTGTTCAGCTCTGATGCCTGCTCATTCTTTTCTTGTATAGGTACCACAGTACAACCATTACGTTCATTGCAAATAATCATTCAACAACAAAACAAACGGTTTAGGAGGAGAGATGAAGTTGCAATTCACTCATGTGCCCTTCATGGTGTTGGTATGAATCGTAAATCTATTAAATGCATTTGTACCTGCAAACACATTGGTCTCGATATTCAATTGCACGCATTTAAACATAATTACATATCAGTATATGTGGTATTAATATGTCTGTAGAAACATGTGTGTATGTCTATGAATATATGTGCAAACATGGTCATTAGTATATGTAAGTACATGTAAGTACAAACATTCACCCATTACGCACGAATCAATTCCAACCATGGAGGTTGCACTGGACCCTGTTGATCTTTCTCGGCTGGATGCTGTTGTCGTTGTCGGCGCCTCGTTGGGGATCCCGCTGGTAGGGAAGCCCCGGGCGTAATAGCCCTGAGCCTCACGGGCGACGCGTTGTGACACGCACAGCAGGAGAGATCATCTGCGAGCAAGTGACAAACAAAGCATATGCTGGTTTCTCAAAATATGGGACCCCCCAAAAATGGTGGGTTGATTATTGAAAATGACTATCAATGGATGATTGGGGGGTACCCTATTTTGAGAAACAGCCATATGGTGGTTCAGTACTAAATAACTAGTCAGATGGATGATTGATCGGGGTACCCCTATGACTTGAGAAACCACCTAATATCAACAATGGGAATGGGAGACTACCAACTGTGCTTGGAGACTGAGGGCGTGTTCATTAACTTTTCATCAAGGAGACTACAAAGTATATTGTTCAGAAAGCGAAGTGTGCCCCTCGTCAGTAAATATGTAGTTTTTAAGCCTGTTACTTACAAAACTGTGGCAGGCACTGCCCCTGACTCGTTCGGAACGAAGAAAACCATCCGGACGAAAATACAGGGGATCGTTTACCGACTATGGACGATGGTCAACCAACAATCTTCTACCGAAAACTACGCAGTGGTGGGAGCACTTGAACATCGCATGGTGGTTGGTTACCATCCTCAAAAAATGCACAAGTCAATCAGAAAACTATCATCCCCAGGTCTGCTTGAAACTAATCGAAGCCATCGACTGACAATATCATGCCTGCAGGTTTGCCTCAATACTAAGAATATTGAGAATACTAGTGATCGGCCAGAAACAAAACAACATTGGTGGCGATAGGCGTTGGTGGATTTTAATAAGAGCCTCGATTCACGCTTAATGCTCGAACTCATGTAGCCTTGCTTATCCTTGCATTAATTAGGCACTGACAAATAAAATTCCATGTACGCATACATTAACTACATTGCCATACACTACATTGGGTCAAGTTCCACTAGATTGACTACATTCCACCACTCCACATCTACACCTATTATATTTACTTTTCCATTGACACTACATTAGCATTACATATGTAGTGTAAGTACGAAATATTCTGTTCTATCCGTGAGTTTGTAGTTGATATCATCACTGGTCAAACATCCCATGGTCGCGGCTCTTGTCAATCCTTGTACGATTGGTGGACACATGGCTGTGGGTCAAAACCTTGTATTCCCTGGTGTACCACAACAAACCATCGTATTCGATCTATTATTGTTGATTATTATCCTCCATTACTGAGGGTTAATATGAGTGTTTCTCAAAATAGGCGTACGCCTAATCTTAATCATCTACAGCAAAACAAACCCCTGTTGGGGTCCTCTATTTTGAGAAACCACCATATTGACCCATGCCCACATCTCCAGCTGCTTTGGACGCAACATGTCTTCAGCTTTGCTCAAAAATTGCTGGGCCGTGCCTCATTGGGGATCACGCCACCAGGGAAACCCCGTGCGTAATAGGCCTGAGCCTCGGGGGACGGCAATTAGCGGAAGTTGGAGCTGAATCCATCAGCAGACAACCAGCAGTGTTCAACTTTGAAACCATTATTGGTTATACTAATTTTGAAAACCATGTATGGCAACCAGCAGTGTCCAAAATGTGACCAGCAATAGTAACTGACTGGATTTGTTCGGATATGAGTGGTAGACGAGTACCCGCAAAACAGTGGAATGCTTGATTGTACGAGGTGTACCTTTAGCACCAACCAAGAACAAAGGGCACAGGACACATCAATGAATGACTTAGGAGTCATGGGACTCACGTCACGTTTCCCGAGTTGCCAAGTAGCTTGTAATCCTAGTAAGAGGGTAGGTAATCTATTCCGCTTTTAGCCAATTTCATATCCTGTCCTACTTAGAATGAAGCATGGTTACAGAACATGTCCCGTGATGAACTTTCAAAGTTATGCTTTTCACTTTTCTGCTATAATAAGTTTCATATCAATGATTATCAATTTACGTAAATCGAGTCAAAGGAGCACCTATATGCGCTGCACGTGCACGTAAATCACCTGAAGAATGACAACCAGTTGCACTGAATTCATCGAAGGGCCAGCACTGGTGCCCCTGATGGTTGACCAACTAGTCGACGCTTGGATGCGACGGCTGTGGCATGGTTCAACTTGATCCATACATATGATGTTTCGTTAACCAGTTTATGTGTCAATACACGCTACCCATCGCTGATTAACCAGCTTAAAATCATTACAAATAAGACAAAACCGCTTTTTAACCAGCTTATCAACCAGCTTCTTGACATCGTCTACCAGCTACCATCGCGAATCATAATCAAACATTCATACCCATCATAAACCATGATTATCATTGAGAATCCATTCATAACCATCATCAACTCTCCCAAACCACCGTTATCATCAACCATTATCGACCATAATTCCACCAATGAATATACCCATACCAGCTATTATCCACCAATAAATCCACCAAATTCCACCAAACAATCCTCCAAAATCCAGATAAATCCAGCAAATTCCACCAATCAATCCAACTAAATCCAACTAAATCCAGCTCTTATCAACCATTTTCGAGCCTGACAATTCCCACGGCAGTGCCGCAGCCCACCTGCCTGATCCGGGATCACGCCGCCACCGGCGGGCGGCGAAGGCGCAAGGAATGGAAGCTGAGCGCGGGCTTTCGATCCACGGGCGAGATCCAGGGGGACCTAGGCATTTCCATATGCACATCATGATATCATCTATTCATCTATCTATCTATCTAACTATCTATCTATCGATCTACCTGCAAATATTTATGAATGTATGTATGTATGTATGTATGTATGTATGTATGTATGTATGTATGTATGTATGTATGTATGTATGTATGTATGTATGTATGTATGTATGTA
>VSDK01024102.1:119043-146380 GCA_009767595.1 Symbiodinium kawagutii
AGATAGATAGATAGATAGATAGATAGATAGATAGATAGATAGATAGATATTCAAAGAGGATCATGGAGGTAATTGCAAAATCAAAGTTTGAACACCGGGAGCCAACGAGTGCAACCTGTGATGTGTGGAGTTGGAAACGTCTTTGGCGCATGCCGGCTGAACGCCAGCCAACAATAATCATGATCAATGTTGCAAAGCTAATCCAGGGGAAAGCAATCCCAACCTTCCCTTCATTCTTTGATGGTCATAGCTTTTGAAAGGGGCTTTGACTAAAGTTAGATATGTTCGTGAGCACCTTTATGAATTGACCGTTCTAGTAACCCTCAATAAACCATTAATCAACCCTTAGTTGACCACCAAGCCCGACAAAACTTGCAAACATGGCCGCCATCCTTGCGGTAGACAAGCGAGGACCGCAACAACGATCATCAACGATTTGCGAAGCATCATCGACTTGGTCAACAACAATTAGTTATCAATCATGATACGGTGAACATGAGCCTTTTTGTGGCTGAACTAAATCGTACAAGAATGGTGAAGGTATGTGAATGTTGCATCTACGGATTGAGATGACTGAGTGAACAGGGATTTCTTCTGAGCGACCAGGGATTGAGATGACTGAGTGGCATGGCATACGGTGTGGCAACCCATCTTCCAATTTTGTCCCAAGGCTACTGCCATGCCTCGCCGGGGATGACGCCGGGGAAGCCCCTGTAGTAAGCTTGAGCCTGAAGTTGGAGCCGGTTGGATCTTCAAAGATAGTGGTTTACAATGGTTATCACCATCAATGATAGTGAATCAAAGGGGAATAATAAGCAAAAATACAGTAATGGTTAAACACTACTACTGGTGAGCTGGTGTTTCAGCATGCTTAGCGATCAGCCCATGAACGGTGTTTTCTTTATGACATTGCTGGTGAGTTGGCGTTTCAGCATTCCTAGCAACCAATGCTTAAGAATAGCTATGGCCATCAAGCCGCTCAAAGTGTGAAGTTCAGTGGGTGATGGTTTCAACCATGGGTCTTATTGTTTGGTTTCCCACCATTGGTCTTATTGGTTGGAAGCTGAATGGTTTCCCTATGGCCATCATGGGGGTCTTATTGGTTGGTTGGTATCACCATTGATGAAGTTCAACCCACCCAGCGGAGGTTGATGCTGGTCCCTGGCGCTCGGCTTGCCAGGCGTATCAGCCAGAGGTTGTAAACCAATAAAATGGACAATACGTATGACGGGTGGTACCCGGCAGGTAGCTGATTTAGGTTATAAGTAGGGTAACTACCACTTGTAGAAGATATAACTAGACTTTGGTGGCTTATGAACCAACGGAAAAATCACAATAGAAATGGTTTATTTTCCCTGGAAAAATAAGCTGATTTGCCATTGCCAGGTTAGGGACTAGCAAAGGGCCTTGTCAAACCCTGGCGATGCACCCGGCACAACACATCAATAGAGTACCTGTCTTGTGGGCAACGTTGCCCACATCCCAAGAACAGGCTCGTCAATTCGACCATCCTGGTGTATGGTTGATACCACAAACAGATTTAAACCATCAACCAGCTTTGATGTTTGCACACGGCAAAGCGATGCAAAGCGCATGGAATCACCCCAACAACCGGGGTAACGCAGGGCCTTTCTACTGATGACCTGTGTTCATAATCCACCTTCTCACTCGGACGACCATCAAGTCAGCTGCTGCATGCTCAAAACAAACAATACCAAGGGTCAGTCGTTCCCGAAGGGCACCAAACATGACTTACAAACTCGTAGTCGTAGTGACAACATATCTATATTTGTGAAAGTGACCCATGCCCAAATTGGCTGGTATGGTATCAAAATCGGAAGATTCAGCCATTGCTTCAACTTCTGGCGATTCATCAACGGAATGAATCGCCAACAGCTGCATCTCGCACTATCCAAGCAAATCAACGAGTACTCAAGCCACCATCAGTCACCATCAACCAATATGATTAATTTACCAATCAGTGATCATCATTATCCATCATCCTGAGTCAGAACTGAACCATTCCAATAATGTTGCTCGTCCTTTTCATGGCTGCTGGGTGACGAGAAATCATCGTCCAGCTGTTGATACGCAAGATTGTTATTGTTGTAACTCGTGAATGCCCTAAGTAAATCGTCCAGAGAGATTGCGACTTATATTCTTGACCAGCATAAAAAATGATCAACCATCACTAAGCAGCATCACCAACGTGCTTGAGCATCATTCATCATGAATGATCGTTGAGGAACCTTCAAATTGTGTACACTGATTCAGCCATTACCAAGTCATTGACCAAACCGGGTTTTTAGCCTTTTATCAGAAATGATACCTGTTGAAACTATCAGCAATCAACAATCAACTATCCTTCGGAACTAGAATCAAGATTAATTGATCAGCATCTATCAACTATCAATGATAGCCATCAATCAACCATCATTCATGGTTACAACTTGATTGACCATCAAGGTGGTTGATTAATGGCGATCATTAATGGTTACCACCATTGTCACCATTATTGGCCATCAAGGTTGTATCATTGATCAGTAACCACTATGCACTAATGGTTTACAACTTGTAACCATGGTAACCCACCCAAAGTGCAGCCTTGCCTGCAGCGCTGCTGCCTGCTGGTACTGCTGGTATCGCACCGCAGCCTGCGGACAGCGGCTGCGAATCACGGGTTGATTAATGGTTCACTGATGCAGAGCTGATAATGGAAGACATAGTAATGATCAACCATGATCATACATAGTGATCGCTGATGAAATCATGATTGATAATCGTGGAAATCACGCTGCTAGCAATGGTACTGATTGATAATGCATGGCATGGTTGACATGGTTGACATGATAATGGTTGATAATGCCTGGCATGGCGTGACATGGCATGGTTGACAACCAACTATTTCTGCAGGTTGATAATTTTGGATCATGATGGATCATGGTTGATCACTGGTTGCACAAATCAACGGCTAGAACCAGCTCGTACACAAGGACCATCAACCAGCCGCTATTGGTGGCGGACATTCATCCACACAAATTGGGATGGAAATATCTGCTTCAACCCAGGAACCAGCTACTGTGTTTCTTGTGCAAGGTTTCAGATTGGAGGGTTTCATTCTTGCAGGAGACCAACGTCTTTCAGCTTACAAAGTCATACAATGACTCTATGTATATAATGTAATATAAATAAGTAGATATCATACTATCATATCCGAGGTGACTCACATTATCCCCAGTGACTCACCGTATCCCCATCTCTTCCGGTCTGAACGGCCAACTGGGCGGCACCGCCGCTCTAGTTAGCCCGTCCCCCTACGTAAGGAGGACATAAACAGGAGCGCCTTAAGTGCATTGCCTTGGACTCGAATATCGCAAGTATGAAGCATTTTCCGATACTGCACACACGGGAAACCTCGAAGAGGTTTAAAGGGACAACATGATATGGTGCAAGTCATTCATTATGATTCATTTTCTATTTCGGGGTTGCCTTGCCGGATGGTAATCTTGATGGATCATCTATCCATCCGGTCACGTACTCATATGGTGGTTTCTCAAAATAGGGGTACCCCCAAATCATGCAATATCAACTGTTCTTAATAATAAAAGAGCCATTGGGGGGCTCCCTATTTTGAGAAAACCCGTATTGGAAGTCATCAACCACCTGTCACTTTTTCCCATGGGCTCGTAGTGGTTAACTGTGGCCAAGATTGCCCACCACCAGCTGACAGTGCCTCAAACTACTCAGCACATCCTGTGATTCAGATTGCTGGTTTCAGGATGTGTTTCACATGGCTTTCCCACACTTCCTTGTCCTGCTACATCATTCTTTGCAGAGTAGTGAGATCAGTATGCAGCAGGAGAGCTGTCAGCTGATCATACCTCTCCATGGTCTCAAGCCACAGGTGACCCCCAGTTATCATCCACTAACGATTTGAAGTCAGAAACTCACCATAACTTGGGGGTTCCCAAAGTGACTTGAGAAACTACCATAGGGTCCAACACACCTCACCTCACCGATTCACCAACAGCTCGTATCATTTTGGGGGTATCAACAGCTCGGTCCCCCGGAACCTGCATTTGTTCCTGGGAGTAGGGCTGGTAGCCATAGGGATACCTGAGGAGCCATCGACTTGGCGGCGGGATCCACTGTTGAACCCCACTGAGTGTTTCTGCAGCAGGGAAGTCACTATGTGAGTGCTTCATCAGCCATAGGGGACCCCCAAAATGGATGGTTTACCAGAATGAACAATTGATAACCTGGATGATTTGGGGGGTACCCCTATTTTAAGAAACCGTTTTGTCCCATTTGGTTGTTTGTCAACCAACAACTCTCCTTTCATTTGTTGATTCTGGGTAATTAAATGACCAGCCACAATAAGATCGCCAAAATCTGTTGCCAACAATATGTCCGCTTCCGGTGTTTCAGAATACAGTACTCGGCGCTCAACAGCGGATCATTCAGGGAACCTACGTCTTGTTGACAAGTCTTTTGTAAACGCATCGATCGCATGAATTCGTATATGATCCATATTTGGTTCCATCAGTTTAGGGTCCCAGCAGGCAAAAATGCTGAGGTAGTTCTGTGAGTGTTCGAAGCAGTTCCCACCAGTCAGCTACCAGTTGTATGGCTACTGAGGTGCCAGTACGAGAACGTAGCTGGCAGTTTTGGTAAGGTAAAGGCAGGAGGGAATGCCAAGGTTCAGCTTGAGTTGCGAGCCACGGAATGATTTCTTTCCAAACAATGTCTACGAGGAACCATCGTTACATAGTGATGTGTGTGTGTTTCTCAAAACAGGGTCACCCCCAAATCATCCATTGTTAACATTTGTTAACAATTTATTCATAGTAATACACCCACCATTTTTTGGAGTCACCTATTTGCATCCAAAGAAAGGGGTCGTTGAACATGCCAACAGTTCGACTTTCATCACTTATTGAGGGATGTTCACCAGGCCTGTAATGTTGCTGATTGTCCCCATGATCACTCATCGGTTGGTCATTGTGCCCTGGAAATCGTTGCACTTAACTACGCTCTGGTAAACTAACCTGGAAGTGGAAAATCCACCATTCATAGCCCGTTTGCCATGACTTTTGCCTGTCAGGTTGGTTTGCCAGAGGGTAAGCTTCACTTAACATGCTTTTAGCCATCATAATCAAACCATGTTCTCGATCACTGTCAGGCTGTAAATCATTCAAACATTCGATGGTTTGAAATAACTTGAACTAGTTTTCAACCATAGTTGCAGAACACCGTGAACACCTAGGAGGATGAACAGTGGTACACGACTATGGGGCTCAAATTGCTTGAGCATGGTTGATAATAAACCATAGTTGCTTCGAAAACTGTTCCATCAACCATGCAATAATATTGGTCAGCGAACATGGACGATCAATCATCGCTAGTGATTTCAAAAATCCGTTCCAATCTTCACCAACGAGACGATACTTGTTATGATAATAGTCAACCTTCCCAACCACTGTAGCCCATAGTCATAACGTATGGCTACCACTGTACTTACCACAATGGTTGTGATTATAGTGGTTTCAACCATGACAGCTGCCATGATACCCTCTGGTAGTCCCCAACCTGGCAAATCCACCATTGACGGTTGGTTTCCCAGGGTTTCACTCTAAAACATGGTGAAAATCGCCAGGTGAGTTTACTGCTAAGCAACCACAACTAAGATGCCACAAAACTCTTTGCTTCCTGGTTCTCAACCACCATGGATGTCATGGTCGTTGAACATCCATCGCCTTTCCATGGCTTCGTCAGGGTCCCACGGACCGTTGGCGCCACTCCAAGGTGCTGATACGCGTTGGGCGCTGGAGGCTGCGGCTGCTCTGCGGGGCCCTTGCCCTTATCACCGCCCTTGGCGCCTGACGAAACAAGCTCCATCTAGGGAGGAAGAGCTTCCTTCACAATGGTGGTCCCATAGTGGTCAATGGTGGTCAGCGATTTTTGAGGTCAATGATGGTCGATTACAACTGTGGTCCTAACGGTTGTTCTGTGGCAAACTGATGGTTGACGCTTGAGTGATGGTTGATGGCTGATTCTGGTTGGTTCATGGCAATCTTTGCATGATGCTTGGCTGATTGCCAGTGGCTTAAGGGATTGGTTGGAGCAATGATCCACCAGCACTATGGATGGCGCCGGGTTGAAGAGTCTCACCAGTGCATCCTCGAAAGTCTTCCGCGTGCAGATCCGAAAACACCAGAACGACATGATGACCCGCCAAAGGTGTATGCGCCAAAAAGAAGGGGTTATCAAGGGGTTAGTAGCCACCATCAACCATTCACAAGGGTTATGAAGGCATTAACCACCTTTTTTTTGGGGAGATCACCTTTTGGGGGGTCACCATGGGTCACCATCCCCATGATCCCTGCGCCTTTGCCTTCGCCCTTTTCACCGCCCTTCTCCCCTGACGCTGCAGTCCCACAAGCCCCACAAGGCCTGATATTAAAACCCCTGGAAAGAAGCATTGAACATGGCCGGCAAGTGGCTATGGGTCAAGCAGTTAACCAACCAATAGTTGAGGATAATAACCAACGATTTTATATGGAAAACAATGGTTAGTGGTAGGGGAACCAGGGGTACAGGGTTTTGACCCACAGCCAAGTAGAGAAACGCGAAACTGCAATACAAACTAGAATCTGATGGCTGCATCCAATGCCGAATACTTTCTAGAAACAGCTTTCAAATATTGTGCGCCACCTAAACTCTGCTCTAGTGAAAAAAATGTAATGCCCATCGACAGGGAACTGACGGCAAAATGATGCCCCAGGATAAGCTTCAAACATAAAACGCATCATCTTGACTCTTGAGCAGAGAAGAAGTGGAAAGGTACCTTCACATCCTGTGCCTGTACAGTAGCAGCCATTCCCAACAAAATGGACGGCATAAACCACCCTCGCATTGTAGTGATTCGGATTTCCGACTGACCATCAACTTGTCAGAACTTGGTACCCATATGGCCCGTATGAGACGATTTGACCAGCAAAATGACTTGACAAACGTCCCAAGATGATCCATTGCAAACAGTTCCAAGACTGACCATCCCTGTCGATGAACAAGGAACCACTTCCTAAGCCAAACATAGCCCGCAAGACTGGTGATCCACCTGACAATGGTAGAGCAAGCAAACACCTTCACTCACAGTGCTTACCGGCCTCCTCCGTCTTTGCCTTTGCCCTTCCCTTCGCCGGGTTGACGATTGCCCATGGTCACAAGCAGCGGCTTGCCCTCACTTTGAGGCTTCTCGTGCATTCCCTGCGCCACGGAGCTACAGGGTGCAGAAATCCAGTGAGATGGAACTCTATATCATCATAAATTGCGGTTTCTCAATTCAAAGGGGTCACTCCAAATCACCCGATATTAACCATTTACAGCAATTAACTCACCAGTTTTAGGGTTCCCCATTTTGAGAAACACCAACTCTTCACCACTTTCCACATCGCAGCTCGACGCTAACATCTATGGTAATTTCACGTGATAAGGGTACCTGACACAATGTGCTTCAGGTGCTTCACTACGGTACAGAGCCACGAGCCACAAAGGTCATTGTGATATATTCTTGATGAAGGGCTTGAGTCCTCCATCTTAAGCAACACCATGTGCAAGTTGGGCAAATGGTGCTATGCAGCGATGCCAACTCAGAATTGACAAACCATATCGATCAAGGAGTAGGAAAAGTGAAACACTGCAAAGTAATTAATTACTATATATCGGTCAGTAAGAAGTGATGACTAGCCATCACGAACATTATTGACCATCAATAAGCATTAATGAGCATCGATGAGCGTCAATCATATCCATCATTGCCCATGAATTATTGAATTGTAGTCACCCTACACGTGACAATCTAACATGGATAATCCACCATTTTTTGGATAGTTTTCAAGTGGGTTTCTCCATCGATCTTCCAGTTAGCGAACTGTTAGCCACGGCAGAGTGGCACACAGCGATCCCTGGTGGCTCCTTGATCGCTTTCTTTGCCTTGTGGCAGCCGACAACGATGGCTGGGCAACGGCAAATGTTTATCGCAACATGAGCGTCTGTGGGCGATCGTTTAGAACATCTTTGGCTCTGGATCCATGCCTGCACCCCAAGCGGAATTGGAATACTTCCCGCAATGCTTGAATTGCTAAACGTGAGAAATACCATGTCAATGGTGTTCTCCTTAGGGCCATGGCCCCGTGGCTAAGGGTGACAAATTCAGTATCCAAATATATAGCGCAACGATCACACCGTTTAGCAGTATTCACACCGTTTAGTAGTATTCTGAAGAAGGAAAATACAGCTTCATAAATCAAGCTCTACAAAATCTAGGAATTGGCTTTACCCTCTGCAAATCCCAAAAAAATCTTTTAACAAAGCCCTTTTTCCATCTGTTCCCAGGAACCAATCAACATCAGGGTCAATAGGTGCTGGGCAACCCAACTTGGCAGATCACCCAGCACTACTCTACTGCACTGCCTATGGTACGGTGACCACTGGACTTTGGAGATTCAACCAGTTGATTTACGGCAGAAACACCAGGAGATCCCACACATGATGATAAATCAGCAATTTTCCTGCTAGTTTCCTGGTGACCAAATCCTATGAAGCTACCATTGGGTGAACCGGCACCCGTCCTAGCTCCCAACCGCCCCCCCTGTATATCTGGATACGGCTCCTGTGATTCACCATGAAATATGGTGGGATACATGAATCAACCACCCCACCCATTGTTGCCATAAACAGCTGATGATTGACCATGCAACATGGCGGGTTTCTCGAGGCACGGACCTATCCTACTAACCAACTATTATGATCATTAACAAACCAACTAACCATTCATTATTAATCAACTTGGTAGATAACCTAACTGACCATTCATTATCAATCAACCAACCTACTAAACATTCATTATTAATCAACCATTATTAATCATGATAATTAATCATCTAACTAACCTCAGGCTGTGGAGACCAGCTGCCGCCATGATCCCCCGAATGCGCGGCGGAGCGCGCGCAGAGCGCCTCATCTGCGGTGCTGAAGGTGATGAAACCATAGCCTTTCCCTTCGCCGCTCCTGGGGCTACGCTTCGGCAGTTGGGAAAGGATGCGAAACATGGAAGCAAAGACACCCCTCTGCATGGATGTAAGCATACCACGTAGAAATATGGAATGATATGTATTTGCACATGTAGATATACATACATAGATACATATATTTATGTATGTGTATACATATATATATATATATATATCTGTATATATATATATAAATGCATAATAGTGGTCGTGTGTATACAAATGTATGCATGAATAATGTCCGCATGAATGTATGAGGGCATGTATGTGCGAATGAATGGAGGTATGCATGCATGTATGTATGGACAAACGAGTGCATGACTCGGAAAGGTCAGAAAGGGACCATGTGATCAAACCCGCTGGCTTTGGTCGTGTGACTTGAGATCCCCTGTTGATGAAAACCCACTGCGAGCTGGAATGTGTACAGATATGATGTGGAGAGTGTATAAATATGTATATTTAAAAACACATATGTATATACTTTCTTAAGATACCTGGATCCATTGAGTAACATGCATATGTCTAAAACTGATAGATTTAGCCACATATATGCATATGTAAATATATATATATATATAAATAAATATATATATATATATATACACAGAGCCTCAATGCAGTAAACTCATTCAACTCCATGATAACCACCGCCAGCACAACCACCAGCACCATGGAGAAGATGGTGAGCTACGGCTCAATATCAAGAAAGAAGCGCTTTGGGGCCAACTGGAACCATTGCAGCATGAAAGCCATTTGGGTTTGTCGGGGAACCTCCCATAATCCGAAGTCTAAAGTCTTAAACAACATTTCCGGTCAATTGCCCTTGAAGCCATAAGTGTGGACTACTCAGGAGGTGTGTTTGCTATATCTTCTGCTCGTCATTCACAAATCCCATCTGTTTTTGGGTTTTAGCCCACTTTTAGCATGCAGAAGTAACACCGGTAATCACAGATACATAAATTGTGCATACACCCAGAAATGAATTGAACATGAAGATGAAGATAATCTTGCTGGTTGGTGGTTTCACACCCCTATGAAAAATATGCTTGTCAAGCAACCAGTGGTCAATATTCAACAGGGAAAATAAAACATGTCAATCCAACCACTCACCAGTAGTTGTTTAACCATCATTGTTGCTTATGGTCCCCTATGATTCACCATTATTGACCATGCTTATAACCACTTCACCATGCTTATAACCACCAACCAGCTTGGGTGGTTTACTTGGGATGCCAAGGTGATGACTGTGCCATCAAACAAGAGCCCAGGCACGGCAACGTCTTCACGGACACGTCCGTGATCTTGCCGAAGCCTCAGCCGGTGGCAACGAGCGCGGAGAAGTGACGTCAGAACTGGTTGCTGGATCTGGATGGTGGTTTCAACCTCTAGAAATGCGCAAGTCAACCAACCAGTTGTTTATAATTACTAGAGAAAATAACAAATGTTTGAAATCGCCAACCAGCCAACCAATTCTTTGAAAATAAAGTCTACGGAAGATAAAACATGTTTGAAATTGAAACCACAAGCATAATGAGAGTCTCTACAAATGACCACCAACCAGCATGCCACCAGCAATAGCAAGAATGTTGTGTAAGGACAGGCATGAGCCACTGGGCCATTACCGAAATCATAATATTGCCGATTGCTGGATCCCCTATCAAAATGTCCTCTTAAAAGCTCCCAACGATCACCACTTACTTGCCGCAACAACCGGGCACAAGAAATCAGTTTATCCACACAACCACCAATCATGGGAAAAATCACAGGAACCCCCCCATGATTGGTGGGTTGAAACAGGTTGGTTTCCCAGGTCGAATCTCCCCTCAACCAAGCCAGTCGATTACAAACCTGGGGATGGAACCATTCCAGCAGCCCGCTGCAGTTTCCAGAAGCCAAAGCTGGAGTTAAACCATCATTTAAGGGTTTTGCAGTATTGCTGACGGTAAACCAGATTAAATGAATAAGTAAACCATGAAAAACCAGTCATTTCCCTAGAAATTTGGATTGCTGCTTCGATGGCTGGCTCCAGTTCTCTAACATCTCCGATTGCGAGGCCCCGCCTTTGAATTGCTTGCGAAGATCGTCCTCTTTGGCGCCCTGGTGACACAAAATTGCTCCCCAAGCCGAGCTCTTGCTTCACCATCATAGGAAGTCATGTGGATCTCCCATTAGAAGGGACCCTGACTAGATGTAACTACCACATATAAATCCATTAAGAGAGCATCAGAGCATTTCCAAAGTCCTTACTGCAAAGCGGTAACGGATCATCCGTAGTAGACCCATGCATCTCAAAGTGGCGAAAAACCACTCCAGGTCGAAGCAAATCATTCCATCCTACTGATTGGTGAAGGGCTGGTAGCAACAGCAGCCACTCATGCCATGGCCGACGTACATGGCGCTGCGATCATCTTCTGAGGTCAGTTGTCTTCACAGCTATGGAGTCGAGGTCTTGGGATCTCTGGGAGGTTGAACCCTTTGGAAAAATCTGTGCAAGTTCATCAACCACTGGCGAATAGCTGGTGAATAGCTGGTGAATGGCTGGTGAATGGCTGGTGAATGGCCGGTGAAGAGCTGGTGAATAGCTGGTGAATGGCTGGTGTACTTGAAAACCTATTAACCAATTCCATTCCGAAGATAGTATGACTAGCTCAAAGAATTGGTTTTTGTTTTGATATTCAATCAACATTCTGATAGATTTTGAACTAAAATAGATCATGTTCGAAACGACCAACTGCATCAGTACATTCAACACATGAAAGCTGGATTGAGGACCGCAGCCTGGCGTTTTGCTGTATATGATGATAGATCACCAACTGGTGTTCGTTTATGATTGTTCTTTTACGACAGATCTACCATTTTCTATACCGAATGGTGTGATTTACAATTCATAGTAATTCAATGTCAAATGATTACATTAATTAATTGCTTTACATAGGTATATAAACATACACATAAAAATAAAATAAGTGAATGAATGAACAAATAAATAAGTAAATAAATAAATCAATATATATATATATATATGTAAATATGATGATGAATACAGATCGATATGAATACATGTATATAATATATAATCAAATATCTACATATGTACACACATTTAGTCAAACATATCTAACTACATATGTATATATTTATGCATATACACACATTTAGACAAATATTTCACTATATATTGATATCACCTGTTGATATTCCATCCATTCATCAAGTCCTACTCCTGGCACAGGGCGGCCTTGGCCAAGTTCCGCACGCAAATTTGAAAACCTGTTCCGCCGGGAGCTGCAATGGAAGGAGCGCTGCAACTGCTTCTGACTGTACCCCCCAGTTAGTTGGCTCGGCTTTATGATGCTTAGCTTCTGACTGTACCCCTAGCTAGTTGGCTTGGGTTAATCATGGAGTTGTAGTTAATTTCGGTTAGTTCACAGCAAGGCAAGTTCCAGGCTTTTGGTAAACTAGCTTGTTGGTGAATCTGAAGCAACTTGAAACTGGCGGGGTACCACTCTGTAGAGCTAGGCACCACTTGGAAAGGTCATCACGTTTGGTAGAGCTAGCAGTCACTTCATGGGTCTCCACAAGAATTCCTGGGATTTGTGCAGTTCACTGCCCCAACAACTGCTGCACCTTTGCCTTTGCCTTTCTCGCCCTTCTCGCCTGACAGATACGCTGACAATGACCATACTGAAACCATCTGAAACCCATATATTCACTCATTGTATCTGGCAACTGTCCACAATTTAGGCACCTGGTACTGCGAACACAAGCTTTGGATTGTGCAAGCATTATACAAAGACAGGAATTGCTTTAATTACAGTAACTTGCTTTCAAAAGCTGTCAAATGATGATTCAAGTTCAAAGCTTACGGGATTTGCCATTCCTCCTGGAACATGACTTAGATAACTCGGCCTGGCATCATGCCCTCAACTGCTGGCCCTAGGATCTTAACAGCAGATTCACCTTAAATGCTTCGACCAGGGTACCCATTCATAGCCGGGGATCTCCCTCTCCCTGGCTCAGCAGGCCTCCTCCATCTTTGCCCTTGCCCTTCCCTTCACCAGGTTGACGGGTGCCCATGGTTACGAGTAAAGGCTTGCCCTCAGCCTGAGGCTTCTCGTGCATTGCCTGCCAACCGGGGCAGGGGAGGGGCGTTTTGGGACTATCACTGGTGCACTTGGGAGTTCGGAGTTCACATGAGCTCACTGAAACTGATTCCGTTCTCAGCGGTAGTTTCGACACGCACTCAGGGTGCTGGCTGAACACCTTCCAGTGTCTTTGCATATCCCTGCCTCCCACAAAAGACATGTTTCTGGGGCAGTCTTGGGGGTACAATAATGGTTAAGCAAGTCAGGATTCCAAGGTTTTTATTTAGTAAACTCCCGTATCTCGCACGATGCTCTATCCCCACGAAACCTAAACCAGGCATTCATAATAGATAGGCATTCATCTGCTGCGATGGTCTTGAACGAAATCAGCCATTTCCCCAACAGCAAAGGAGTGACATGTCTTCTTTCAAAACGGCTGAAGCAACACCATGCCACACCCATGTCGTAGCGATGGAAACTGCACCTGGGTAGCCCCGGTGGCCCTGCCACTTCAGCAACAAGGTGTATAGAACCACCACCCGGACCTCAACAAGGATCCCATTGATCCTATCTTGTAAATGCTCAAATGCTGCGTCATTGGAGCCCAGCTATGTCAGACGCTTGTCATCTTGTCAACACTGCACATTGTAGATGTGCCCGGTAGTTTGTTACTCTCTTGTTGACTATCCGGATGCGGAAATATACATATATGCATGTTATAGACACGGAGAATCACACATACATATCTGAACATACATAGATACATATACGCAACATATACATTAATTAAATAATGGCATATGGATTTTACACATCAAGGTGTATACCTCACATGCTTTTTTTTGACAACCTGATCCTCCGCCCTCCGCCCTTCCTCAATGGCTTTCTTTGCCTCGACCAGCAAGGAAGCAATGGGTTGATACCAGTGTCCATTGGCTGGTTGAGGAGCTGTTGAAGGAGCTGGTTACAGTAATGAACTTTTTATATGGCTGTAACCAATAGGGAGGTTCTCAAAATAGGGGACCAAAAAACTAGCAGGCTTATTACTAATAATGGTTGATAATGGATGACTTGGGGGGTACCCCTAGTTTAAGAAACCCCCATATTGGTAACCACCGTGTTCCTCTTGTCAGCATTCCTGAGTTATACGGATTCAAGATAGAATCTCTCATAGATGAAGCGTGGCCAAATATTTGCAACTACAATGTGCATCCCTGTCCATCCCAGCTGTTTAACACTTGCTGTTGGGATCTTTCCACCTAGTGCTTGACAGGGTTGGATGATTGGTGATGGCAAGAGAAGTAGGCTACCATAGTGGGGGCGCGTCCTCGGGATACGCACGTAACTAAGATTCTTTGTTGCTCTCTACTGGTGAAAACGGGAAAGTCAAACGTGCATACGTACTTTGGGTGCTAAGATCGGAAAATCTTGTGGTCTCAAAGGACTGACGCAACAGCAAGACACCGCCTGAGTGGCTGAGCCATGCTATTTAGGAGCTGGCTAATGACATTGCTGTCACAAATTCTGGCATCCTTTTGCAGGAGCACATTTTTCGATTGAGATGCGTTCCATACGTGGCGGTTTCTTAATATTGTGAACCTCAACGTTATGCTTGGTTTAATACTATCAATAGCTAAATATTCGAGGATTTGGGGATACCCCTATTGCGTCATATGACAGAAGTCCTATTTTCTGAAGCAATGCGAGGCTGATACACTTCGAAGATAATCCAAACGCACCCAAGGATATAGTACCTTCCGAAGCGAATAGACCGCTTCTGGAATGACTCCTGCCAGGCTTTGATAATAATACCTCAGTATATATATATATATATCCCAATTCTTCAAGAACGAACTATATTTTTTTCAAGTAGCTCTGCACTCTTTAGTTAGACTTGGTTTTATTGAACAAGAATACATTGTTATATGAAAACTAGCGGAAGGACAATTGAGAGACAACCTTCGAGGCAAAGTTTGTTCAAGAGAACTAACTCACTCTTTGTGGGACACACTTCTCGAACAAAAATTACAGTACCAGAATGTAGACTGAACAAAAAACAGTTTGTGTTCGCTGACGCATTTCGATCTCTTGAAGTTGTGCTGTGCGTGAAATGAGCACTAGCAGTTTCAAGACCGAATTCGTTGTTCAAGAACATGACATTGAGAAGTTAGGAAAATGATGCTACACCAGCAACCGAGAAAAACTAGAATACTTTTTCTACACTACAGTAGGTCCAACCACCATTAAAGTAGTGCTACGCCAAAGGCACTTCTACAAAAGAGTAGGGTTCTCATGTGAAGAGAAGGGTTCTCATGTGAAGAGAACGCTGATGACCGCTGCACAGCAAACCGAGGGTGCCACTGCTTTCCAGTAGTATCGAAGCCCTATTCTTTCATAGTTGAAGTTTCTTAGTGAACAAAACTGGAGTTGGAAAAGAATAGGGGGCTTTCACTATTCTTTCATAGTGAACAAACAAATGGGTGTTTCTCAAAATAGGGGGTCCCCAAAATCAACCACTAGTACTTATCACTGGTAATAAACCAGCCATTTTTGGGGTCCCCTATTTTGAGAAGCCACCAAATACAACGAGGGTTTCTTACGCCAGCCGAGCCGTTCCTGGACCCACAGATCAGCCTCCTCCTCAGTGCTGAAGGTGACGAAACCGTAGCCTTTCCCTTCGCCATTCCTTGGTGAAATGCCAGGAGAGTCGCCATGCCCGGGAGGACCTCCATACTAAGAGCTGGTAAACTGTGGCGTATCTCAATATGTTTGGACATATTTTATCATATTTCATATCTGGTGATAGTCTGCATATTATAAAGGATACAAACGGAATGCTTTTGGTAGATTTTGTCAAGTTTGGAGTTCGATAGTCAACTTTAAGCCTTGCCCACAAAAAAAACATACATGAATATAGGAATCAGGGTTGTTTTTCATCATGATTATATCTAGCTTAGCCAATTATCAACCAAAGTCAATCAAACAAAACAAAGTGAAGTCTTCCTCAATGTCTGAATCCAATATCATTACCATCATTCGTTGGCATTTTTGATCGAGGTTCCAACTGCCCCCGCTTTTTGTTCCCCAGAAATGGATGGTGCAAAAGCCATAGTGAGATGTAAGCAAATGTCAGCAAATACAACAGCAGCTCAAAAAAGGCCCCACATGTTAGTTGAACACCTGCCTGGGCCATGGGTACGTGCTGCAAAAGGGCTGTCCATCCCCAAGATCTTCATTCAAGCGGATTCAGGCCACCATTTCGTCACACGCATTAAGTCACTAAGGCCGCACTGAGGCTGTAATCCAGCATCCTGATCGAAAAGTGGTGTGTGAAACCAAACTTCTTTGACATAGTTTCTTGAGTGGTTTCCTGGGGTGCGCAGATTGAGGCTATGGACAGGAGACCAAGTGAGGGGATGATGCTCCAAGAGATTCTTGTAACTAAGGTTTATGAAGCAAACACATATATCTATACATTTACAGACATGTGGAACTCTCTATACAAATATATATATGTTTGTATATCTACTTGCATTTGCATGGGTACGAGAGTATGTACATATATACAAATATATTATATATAATCACGAATATACACACCTCACCTGGCTCACCTTGTACCACTTTGGGATCGCCATGAGTCACCATCTCGGTGACCTCCAAGGTATGACCGGACTGTGCCAAGGAACGGCAGGGTCTTCAGGGCCACATCGGTGATCTTTCCGAAGCCTGGGGGGACCAAAGGTGTGTACACTCCGGAAAACTAGCATGGAAAATAATGGTCTATCAGAATGGTTTACCTGTGGTTTACCTATAGAAATGGTGATCTTAAGTCATAGCAAGTCCACCAATCATAATGGTTTACCTGTAATAAATGGTTTACCAATGGTCAAGTCCACCATTTATAATGGTTTACCTGTAAAAAGTCATAGAAAGTCCACTAATCATAATGGTTTACCTATAGAAATGGTGATCTTGAGCTTCCATGTCAGTTTGCAAGAGGGTATCAATAAGAAACCCCCAAGCTCGAAAGCAACTTGGCAATCGGTGAGGGGTACAGTTGCAACCCATGATGGGATAGCATTTGGATCAATGGTTACCCAAGGATGGTGATCAATGGTTACTCACCATCTTGAGATTTTCCACCATGGATTCATCAATGCGTACTCATCAAGGAAAGCAACCCATCATTGGTGACAAACTCACCCATGAGGTTCGATCAACGGTTGAAATCGGCATTTGGATGTATTGGATCAATGTTTTCAAGGAGGACCCCCCCAGTTGGTTGAGCCATACTTAGCTAAGTGTAGAGTGCACCATTTTGTGAACCTGGGGCACACAGCCTTTATGCTCGAGGCTCCAAGGCATTCCCTCCATTTCCCAACAAGGTGCAGCTCTGCATTGGTGCTTCCAGGGGCCAAACTGCTGCCAGGTGTTTGCCAAAGGGCTGCAATGTTCTGTTTCGGTGGGTTCCACCGATCTTACAGGTTGGTGAATATTTTTTCACAGCTTGAGAGATTCAAACCACAATCCAGTTTTGAAGCACCACGACCACGAGTAAAATCCATAAGCGCCTATAACCATTCATGGAGATAGGCAACCCCAGCACCGCCAAAAGGACTTGATACTGTCCGCTTCTGAGCGCGCTCATAAGTGGTGTAGCCAACGAAATAAACCAACAAGCAATAGTAAACTAAACTCAATCAAGGCGGTTTGTGGCTGTCGTAACATCAACATGGAGGAGGCATGCCGCAAAGCCCCCCGCAAAGCCCCCGGCAAAGCCCCCGCAAAGCCCACCTTTGAATTGTTTGCGGAGATCATCCTCTTTCGCGTCCTGCACGGGCGTTTACAAACACCGAAACATCGCGGGCACACTGCTTTTAGCAGCTCCTAGAAGTGGTTACGGGTTTAGGAAGAACACTTCTGAAATGATGCAAATGCAATTACTAAGTAAATCCAGATGTAGGAAAATAGGACCATAGCACCAATCAAAAGACAGTATATAAAGGGTCGTTTTTAAATGCTACATGGCATGTAATTATATGGAGGAGGATACCATTCTCCATCTCCGCTTGAGCCCTGGGAGAATGGTTTCGATGTTTGTAATAATACTTGATGACAAAATAAAAACTATGGCTCTTTCAGCTTTTGAAATGATAGAAACATGAAAGACATATCCGTAAACTTGCTAAACGCTTGAATCATCAGTCATAGAAATGGTGTCGTGGTTAGTCCTTCTGAATGTTAACGGTTATAACCTATTATAACCTCCTGTTGTTGCTGAAGTAACAGCAACATACACAGCAACAACCGGGAAGTCTACACCATAGTGGTTCACCGCCTTGGTCCCCCCCATGATCAATCGCAACTCATGACCTGCCCAGGATCGTGGCAAGTCTGACCAGTCGCTTGGCGGCTTGGGAGCTCTGTCAGCAATGTTGATGCGCAAAGATCACTGATGACTATCTAAGATTATCAACCTATCGGTCTACATTGCCATCAATTTATGTGCCTATCCGCCTATCCATCTACCTATCTTTCTTTCTACATTGCCCCACTAGGCACGGTTCTACGCTCAAGGATGGTTGGTGCTTCGTATTTTAGCTACAGGTGTCGCTTCGACCATGTTGAGACATTTGCTTGCCTTCGGTCCTTTTGGACTTTGACCCATTCTTTGCCGCTGAATAACAATTTCAGTGACAGTAGATAATCCAAAGCATGATCCAGCTGGCAAACAAGTACATCATCCTCCCCCTCGCCACAGGACCCTTCCGAAAATGCGCTTCAATGATCAACAAACTTAGTTTAGGCAAGGCAACGCACATGGCCTTGGACAAGTTCCGCACGCAGATTTGAAAGCCTGGCACAACCAGTCAGCCCAAACCATCTGAGCTTTGTCAAATTTGGTGCTTTCTCAAAATAGAATGATTCATGAATGAATCATATGGGATGATTTGGGCGTACTCCAATCCTTTTTTTCGCTGTGAAACTGAGACTTGGCCTTCCCATCGGCAGGAAACAAACTGAGGAACAGTGAATTAAACATAGTTCTCCTGAAAGAGTTACCTACACATGCTATATCCAACAAGTATGCTGTCTTTGGTGCCTTCCTTTCAGGTACAGTATGATGAACTTTGATCAACCGCGTGTAACGAACAGCCATCACCTCTAGGTGGCTAAGCCTTGCTCAAGTGTAAGGGCTACATGACATTGGAGTTGTGTAAAGGATGGCAAAATATGGCCATGGGTCAATATTAATCAGCCAACTAATGGGGATTTCCACCAACAATGAGAGGGAAAACAATGGTTAATGGTGGGGAACCAGGGGTACGGGGTTTTGACCACTGCCATATGGCAAAGGCTGGGGGTCCATCGATAGCTTCAGCGTTCCTGTGAGTATTTGAATAGGTCAGTCAGAGGCGGTTTTCCGACTTGCCCAGGCCGACTGGGAAATCTTGAAGAGAATTAAATCTTTCTGGTTGCCCGACCTATTTTCAACACAACTTAAGTACTGGATACAGAAGGTTTCAGATGTATCCAAATGTATAAGGACCATGCCTGGTATCAAAGTACGCTGATTCAGTCTTGTGAGCTGGGAGCTACCTTGACCGTGAAGACATGTTGGGAAGTCAAGCATCTCCCCACAAGAACGCAAGAAACATCACTCAGCACCGGTACCCAAACATCAGTACTGCAGAAACGTCAAATTGCAGTCAAATATAAACAACAAATCCAGGAATCACATATAGTCGAATGACTCTTCAACCAAACAGGTGCCCTCACGCCAACGATTCAACGATGCAAACTTCACCTCTGTTGCAACTGTCCCAAAACTGGCCCCGATTTCTGTGTGAATTTCTGCAGGAGCGTGTGCATCCTTGAAAACATGTTCATGATTGTTCATGATTGTTCATGCTGGTACGGCAGCACAAAATCCTGTCCACTTTCCATGTTCTTTGCATGCCCTCCTGCCCTCCTGCCTGTGGGCGCCTTCTTCTTTGGCTTGTCGCCACCTGACACGGAATGCGCTTGGCACCAATCCTTCTTGGAAGTTACAGGCTGGGCCTAAGATTGAACTCATGCTGTGGGGCTTGAGTAGGTGGGGGGCTATGTTCCCAAGCAACAGCCATCAAACATCTTTGCCAAAGTATACGCCAGCAATCATCAAGTATGAGTACGATCAGCAGTATAGGTCTACCTCGCTGTTCCACCAGGTAAAGGAGTAGAACAAGATCTTCAAGGGATATTGGGAGGGTGCAACAGTTCCGTGCTGGGATTGTTTGCCTTTCGAAACAGCTGTGAAAATCAACCACAGAGGCACAAGTATGCATGCATTTAACGTCAAACGCTTTGAATGTTTTTAGGCTTACCATTGTAAGAGAGATTAGATGGAGTGTTGGTGTTTGAAGGGCTAGAATCAGTTAGAAGGCTTTTTGGTAAGGAGAAGGTTTCCAAGGGTAGATGATCGGGAGAGGTCAAAGCATAGCCTTCTGGGGAAACCATTCCCTATCTTTTACCCTTGGAAAGACCCGCCTTTTTGATGAGAGAATATCACAAGGACCAACGGTCAAAAGGCTAAGGCGTTGCGCATAGCGCCATGATGGCGCTGCACTGCCAAGAGGCGGCTGAAGCTGGCCGGGAGGTGCCAGGCGAGTTTAAGCGGATCAAAGAGACGATTTCTTGTTTGAAGAAAGAAGCAAACAGAAAGTGAAAGGCACAAAGATCGATGATTGAAGATTCAAGGCTTTGCACATTGGAAGAGAAAGTCGGAAGGTGAGAAGAGTTGGAGCTTTGGAAGATTTCACAGCTTAGAAAGGCAAGTTTGGTCGGTTCCAGGCTAGGTATTGTAGTGAGACGCTTTGAAGGTTGACTAGGTTCAGAAGGCTTGAAGGCTAGAAAACAGGGATTCAACGGTAAAACATTTCAAACAAATTACAGTAGGAGGACAAAGGGATTGGTGGAACTGTGTTAGGAAGGCTAAATTGGGCATCATTGACCATCATTAGCCATAATGAACCGTCACTCATTAGAAATCACCCAAATTCACAAACCATCAACAAGCAGCTCATTAACCTTATCAACCATGATTAAACATCATTCAAAACCTCATGCGCCTCTTCAATTGCCATCGCATGAACCATGAATCAATCACGAAATCACTCATTACCAGAAATTAATCATCATTGCTATCATCAACCACCTCATTAAGCATGAAATCAACCACATCACTAAGCAGTAGTTAACAAATAGTCAACGAACCAACCATTCCAAGGGGAAAATGATAAAAAAGCAGAACAAAACCATCAAAAAAACCAAACAAAGAACATCAAATCACCATCCTCAACAAATTCCTCAAGCATTCTCATCCATCCTCAACCATCAACCACCATCAACCAGCACCATCACCGTGGCCTGCGGCTTGCGCAGGTGCTTGCGCTTGGCCTGGGAAGACCTGGCCAGGTTTGTAGGCGCCTGGCGGCTGGAGCGGCTATGGCAATGGATGGTGGTGGTGAGGATGGTTGGGGGTACGGCTATGGTGGTGGGTGAGGGGGGTAGTTGTTGGGGATAGCTGTTGATGGTTGATGGTTGATGAGTTGTTTTTTTTTTTTGCATGGTTGAGGATAGTTTTTGAGCTTTGATGATGGTTTTGGATGGTGGATGAGGGTTCTTGGTTGATGATGATTCTTAGCTAGGTGGCTATGGTCAACAATGGCAGACATCAATCAATAGCGATTGATCAGGGGTGGTCACTATCGGTCCGCCCATGGTGCTCGGTCAGCCACAAGCTGATGATGCCCCCAGCTCCCCAAACCATAGCCAGGCCGATAGGCATGGGCATACGCCCATGGAAAGCCGATGGAAGGGCTATGGCTGCTCTGCACTGTGAGTGGAACATGAGTTGCTGCTACACTTTCAATACTGTTGTTGAATGAAATACTTGTTGCAAGTGGCCATTAATTAATTCAAATGAATCTCCCTCAGATACTTGCACAACGCAAACAACCAGGAGCTTGACTATCCCCAGCTGACTATACGTTCTTAGAATTTTGGCTGCTCGGATGCATCACAATCAGTAGTCTTTCAACGCGTTTATGCTTGGCTACTTGGGGTCTCCAGGGTTGGTGGCTGGCACCCTGACTCAAAATTGTTGACTCAGAATCCTTGTTGACTCACAATCCTGAGAACAACATTGAGTGTTGAAAAGACTTCGGCATGATGTGAGTGTTCAATGGCTAAAACTGATTGGTTTCATAGTGTGAAGAATGGTGTCTCAGCTTGAACCTGGTCCAACCAACAATGTTTGGTATCGGGCAGTGGTGGTTGATAACTGAGTATTACAAACGCTTTGGGGTATGTCATAGGTATTGGTTACACATTGCCAAGCAAATACATAATTCATATTTAGTTGCATCTACAATAACCAAACGTGTATGTCCAAGGTTGCCGCACTCATTTACAGTCTGTCGTTGTTGGTATCATTCACCTCGTTTACAGTATGCCGTACTCAAGATCACCTCGTACGTTCCTTGATCGCCACTTGACCTTTATCTGCTATCTCAAACGTGGGGTACCAAACACCAAGTACGCATAACCAACCTATGCAAATGACAGGTTTGTCTCCAATCCGTGACCTGTTCGGTTCTGCCTGTAGGTGCCTTCTTCTTTCCTTTTTCGCCACCGGAGCCTGTTTGCCGATGGGAAATTCTATGTTGCGCTCTAACATGCCCCAGTCGAAATCGGCTAATTCAGCTTGATTATTGTGGATCCATTAGACGCCAATTCTGGGTACCTCACGGTCATAATCGAAAACCACCAGCCAATCCGGGAATCTGCTTGAGGGTAAAAAACATATCCAAAGGTAAATGGTGGCTAAAGGGTCTCCCTTAAAGTTATATGAGATATGGGATGGTACCACTATCAACAGTAAAACATGATCCAAGTAATATCGTAACAATAGTAACTCAGTATCTGCTTGGTCATTGAAGCGCCTGATACTCAGCTAGGCGCTGATACGTTCGCATCAGCAGTAGCTGATGTTTTGTGGTCTCTTCGGTCACTCGTGAGATGGTCCAACCACTGAGGAACCCAGTGCGAGATGGCTATCGCGTTGCAGTTCATGATGGCCAGCCCACAAGCACAGAGTGACCCACTACATGGTGAACCGCTGAACTTGCAAATGGGTTGTTGAAACCCTCGCAGAAAAAAGTTAGATAAATCAAACAACAGCCATCAACAGCCCTAAAGTGGATGAAACAACCCATGGGCTTGGATCAAACACCGGGCAAACACAGGCTTTGCACTACGGCAAATTGAAACACACCATTTGGGATGGCAGCGTGTGCTGTACTGAACTGGTCGCTTCGACCGGGGGCTGCCCAAATCCTCCAATATCAAGCGTCTCTGGTAGAAAACCAACGTTTTTCAGGGTCCACTATGGCTTGAGAAACACCCGAGTCTACATCAATCATTGGTACAACAAACTACGTTGATATGTCACCAAACTTACCTGGCTGAGATTGCAACAGAACGCACGGCAGTACAGGATCATACTAACATGTGCATACATACTGCGATGTGTATGCCTGCAAGAATCTGCAAAGAAACCCAAATCACTTTGCAAGTGCCAGCCATGGTACTTACATTTCCCGTGTCTCTTGACGTTGTTGTCTATCAATCAACCATGTTTATCCCACCTTAGTCTGTGCCCCTAGAGGCGACTGCCCGCCGCGGGCCAACCCGCCACGCATCCTTTGGGCGTCAACGTCGGGTCCCCATTTTGTCCCAAGGATTTCCGGAAGTGTGGTGCATTTCTTGAGGTTTTCGAGCCGGTCGAATGAGTTGGAAACACGATGGATAGCCCCAAAGACCTGGAGCTGCTTCGATTTCCTCATCACGATCCCAGCAGATTTCTGGTGAGGGTGTCCAATGATATTCTCAACAACGGGTCAAAGGCAAGAAGGAACACGTACATAAGCACAAAGTGATGCAACAGTCCACAAACTTTATCAAGCTGGGTGGTTTCCCACTAGAGCTATCACACTGATGAAAAGTTACGTCAACGACCACACACGTTGGCATCCGATCCACGCCAACTGGTTGGACTTGGTATTGAATTTGGTATGTATCATTATGTATCCCAAGTTCAAACTGCTCATTGAAAATACCGGGATACAAATACCAGTCTTGTATACTTAGCAGTATTGAACTGGTATGTCGGTATACCATTTGCATCAATCATGGCTGGAAACCATATTAAACCTACTATGATAAATCACTATACCATTATCAACCATGATTCAACCCCCCCCAACAGTCGTTGGTATTTGCTCTTGTCACAGTGCTTGGTATCCCATGACCCGAGCTGCTTGGAATTTGGGTGGTCCCTGGCGCTGGTTTTCGCAGCGCCTGCCGATGCCTGACCTTGGGCAGGAAAGACTTGACCAGGCCTGTAGGCGCCTGGCAGCGGTGGGGCAAAATCCAGATCTATGGATCTATAATGATTTGATCTATATATCATGATAATCTATAAGCATACAAAGATCTATGATGATCTATAAGGATCTATATAGGATTGCTTGTTGTTGCTGGGGTCTTAGTCTTCTTGTTGGTTGTTGTTTGTTGGGCGTTTTGGTGGATATTCGTTTCTTGATTGGGTATTGTGGGTGTTTGTTGACTATATGGCCTTGGGAAAGTCTTGGAAGGGCCTCAGGCTGCAAATGAGCAGCGGTGACTTCTTGCGGTGGCGATGGTCATGCCAGTTCTCGCGCGGAGTTTCTTAAAGACATCCACAAATGGCAGTGGGTCAGTTCAGCCTTAGTCCCCTTGGTTCCCTATCGTTAACCAGCTAGTTTTCCCTATGATTTTGTTGGTGCACTTATCCGCCAGGAAATTGGTTGGTTAACTGCTTGGCCCATAGCCAGATGGAATGGCGTTGCTGGGCCAAACATGGACCCCCCAAGCACAGTGGAAGTCATGTTGCGAGGCGCTGATCTAGCAGCTGTAGTGAGGAGAACCCGTGTGGGAGGATCGAACAGCAACCAAACAATATGAATTAACAGCAACAAGAGCAACAGGGACAGCAACAACAACGAACATGTAACAAAACAACACGCCAACAACCAGCTATATACAAGACCACTTGCAGGTGTCGAGTCAGGTCGCTTAATATACTGACTGGACGGATAGCCAATAGAAACCAGCAATGATACAAAGTACTCTCTTCATTTTTTCAGACCATCTCCGCGAAGTTACGAAGCCGGTTGCTGACACAGAATCCTGTCCTCCGACACAAATCTACATGCATTCTGCCTGCAGGCGCTTCCTTCTTTGGTTTTTCGCTGCCTGACCATGATCAAGCAGTTGAGACCAGTTTTTCTTTTCTATTGGAGAGGGGATGAAATACCAATTGCCACAAACCATGGTTTAAAGGGAACCAGCAGCTCTGCAAAGCTATTCAGGACTAACTAATTAAAAAACAAATAGGTGGTTTCTTAAACATCACTTGCTTGTGCACTCTTACTGGTCTATCAATTGATCAGGGGCGCGAAGCTAGTTCATGCCTTGGAGGTCTCCCCACGTCTGTGGCCAAATCCAGATTTTGTCCAACTTGCATGTGAGATTCCCTTGCCCAAGACCCTTCTTAAAATCCAAGAGAACGTCCGAATAAATGCTGGTCACAAAGCACAATATTATACATCGAAACATATCAGATATAATTATCAAGTATACGTCTAGATTGAACCCACTTATGACTTTTGACCAACTTCTAGTACTGGCGATCCAATCTCTACTGGATAACCCTACGGTGGAGAGCCATTGTCCTCACTCTTAAGGCCGTCTCAACTCAAGGATAAGGGGCTGGTCGCTCACCCAGAATCCTGCCCCGACAAAAATCTTCAAACACGCTGCCTGCAGGCGCTTCCTTCTTTGGTTTTTCGCTGCCTGACCATGACCAAGCGCCACGAGAACCAGAGTGACATCTCGTGGCCAGTGTTTGTCTAGGGGGGCGGAGACGAAGCTTCATGGGATGACGGACCCCACACTTGGGAAACCCGAACCAAATCATCAGTGGATCGAGCCAAGGTGTTCTAGGTACCTCTAAAATCATCGAATAGTAGTCATTTATAGTTATCAATTAGTGATAAATCAACATAAACCAGCCATTTTTCCTCATCTACAGTGATAAACTACCCAATATAATTCCTACAGGAACCTGAGAAGGAAGTTCATATCTACCAATCGGGAACCCAGTGACGACTTTGATGTCTCGATACCTTGAACGATCGGGACAGTGCTTAATGATGGGGACTAGTCCGCTCAAAGCCATCATTGACACAAAAATATGGCCGTGGCACATTTCCAGTCACCTTCGTATTTGTTGGGATGTTCACACATTCAATTTTGCTGGATACAATATGACCCATAGCCATATAATAACTATAATCGTGATGATAGGGCGCAGTTGCACAGTTTTGACTCAAGCAGTCTTGAGCGTTCAGTTGTCGCCACATAACATGACACCCGTGTGAAATGACGCCCCGCCTATGGCACCCTAGCACCAGTCAGAATACCATGATCAACAGGTAACTATTGAGAACCATCATTCGCCATTTTTGCATCAATCCGCAACCATCAATCATTTAACCACCGTTGAACATATCGTTGAAGCACCAACAACCATTGTTTAACCGCCAAGCAATCATCATTCACCACCAATGAACCATCATCACGAATCATCACCCATCATTAACTAAGCTACTTCAGCATCATGAACCGTCATAAACCACCAATAAACCATCATAACCCCTCAATAAACCATCATAAACCATCATAAACCACCAATAAACCATCATAAACCTCTCAATAAACCATCATAAACCATCATAAACCACCAATAAACCATCATAAACCCCTCAATAAACCATCATAAACCATCATAAACCACCAATAAACCATCATAAACCCTCAATAAACCATCATAAACCATCATAAACCGCCAATAAACCATCATAAACCCCCAATAAACCATCACAAACCATCATCAACCACCAGTTGACCATGAATCAACCATCAGTTATCATCAGTTAGCCATGAATCACCCATCATGACATATGTCTCATCCACCATTCTCCATCACCCTGGAGTGCCTCCGGTCGCCGGCGCCGGCGCCGCAGGTGG
>VSDK01024102.1:146390-181328 GCA_009767595.1 Symbiodinium kawagutii
GGGTGGCGTGGCGGCCGGCTCGGCGGCAGCGCCTACAGCGAAGCTCCAGCGATCAGGTCATCACCGCGCCGTGCGGTTGGTATCACTGCTCGTTACATGTCGAAGTTTAAGGTGTACGAAGGCATACATAATCTCTGGTTCAAAATGTTGTAGATAATCTCTGCTCAAGATGTTGTAGATAATCTCTGGCCAATTTTAGATAACCTTGGTTCAAGATGATTTAGATAACCTTTGGGGAGGTGTGATCCTGGTCGAAATTGCTGATCCAATTCCTCCGTCACCAGCAGGGCCGGCCTCCACTGGCAGGAGCTGTAGCTTTTGCTGGACTTTTACCTGGTTACGGAGCTGCTTCACATCCCCAAAACTAAGAGATACTAAGAGAATCGGAACCAACTTGCTAGAATATCATCAACAACTTATCGATAATGTATAAAGTTAAAAGAAAAACACAACGGGTACAAGAACTCAAAACATATGAATAACATCATGGTCTGATATCAATATGAATTGACTAACAAATCACCATTCTGACCCTAGCGCTTGACATATGGTGGTTTCTCAAAATAGGAGACACCCAACATGGATGCTTTATGCCTACATATTCCTACAAATGATTCACATTGGATCATTTCGGGGAGTCCCAAATTTCGAGAAACACCCCTATCAAAAGAAAAAATGTGGGAAATTCAGGAAAATTTCCCAAGTTATCCCCGAAAATTTGTGGAAATCCTCCAAATGATTCCCAAAAATTCGGGGCTGGTGCTGCTAGCTGAAGTCGTGCAGGCTGACGCCAGGACCTCCCGCTGCCTTCAACCGACACACCCGCGCTGTCCCAGCGGTCGCCTCCTTCCTCCGGCGCCTCCGGCGCCTTTCCGGTGACTGGTCATAGCAACCAATGGTAGTAGCTGGTACGAGCCAATGGTTAATAAACAATAATTGCCAATGGTTAATAATAGCAACCAATGAAACAATCGTTTATTAACCATTGGTTAACTCATTAATAAACCAATGGTTAAGAAACAATAGCTAATGGTTAACTCATTAAAATAATTACCAATTAGTTACAATGGTCAATAAACACTGGTTAATAATAGCAACCAATGGGTAAGTACCAATTCGTCAATAGTTCATAAAAAGGGTAATGTTCAATAATGGTAATGAGTTAATGGCAATGAGTTAACAATGATTAACAATAGTTAACTAGCTGGTACTAGCCAACCAACCAATGGTCAAGGGTTAATAGGGTATAATAATGGTCAATAATATGGGTTAATAATAGGGTTAATAATATAGGCTTAGTACCAATGGTTCACTAGCTGGTTGATATATAATGATTCAGATATAGAATGATTCATAATAAGGGATAATACCAGCTATACATGGCTATGGGCTAGGACGCTTAAGTAGCTGGTAAATGGTTTATAATAGGGTATGATAAATAACACAATTTTCAATCGGTCAAGCAGTTCACCAACCAACCAACCAATGGGGTTAATGATTGGTAGGGGATCATGACCAACAATACTAGGGGATATACCATCTACATATTGTTAAAAGTGATTAGCAATGGTTAATAATGGCTAATCATGTTCATAATAGGGGATAATAAGCAACAGGAAGACCAATATGGCGAGTTGGGTCAATATTCACCAACAATTTCATAGGGGAAAAGTTTGCAAACAAAACTATAGGGAAAAAAATGGTCTATGATAGGGGAACCAGGGGTACAGGGTGAACTGACCTACTGCCATATATCATCTGGATATCATCTGGAAAAGCATGTACAATGGTCATCAGCTACCAGTTCAATCTTCTGAGATGCTTAATGACAAGTGACATAAAACCTTACACATGGGGGTTGCTCAAGCCATGGAGGTACCCTCAGTTATCATCCACTTTACCATCTATAGTAAGCCAACATCAACCATCCATAACTTTATGGTTCATACCTGACAAAACCTAACAAATTGCACAGTTCACAGGAAGCCCTGTCAACGGTTAAAGCTTCTCGCGGCGCCTCCGCCGATTGACTTCCGCCCATAACTGGAAGCTCCCGCGGAGTCCGGACGGAGTTCTACGGCTGCCAATCAACACGTGGACACCACTAACAACACCTGGACTGCACGCGTCTGAAGTTGGACATATCGTGAGTTGCTCATGACATCTATTTTTCAGGAGTTTCACAAGTTCAAGAGCACAACAAGCGATGCCCTTGAGCGGGGCGGCATAGCAAGCGATGGCTGATCATGCATCTCAACTGAATCTTTGATTTGACGATCAATTCGGCACATGTGTATGTATGCACACGTATAGGTACATATAATATGTAACCAATGGTGAATGTCAGTATATCTCTCTCTCTAAATATATATATATATATATATATAGAATTAAATATTCGCATATCCACATGATGTCATGTGCACATGCCACTGTAGAGAAACATGTGAAAACATATTGATATACTTAGGCACACGCGCATACAATACATGCATACGCATACATAAACGTGTGTATGTAGATGTAAATATCATTGTGCATAAATACAGAAAAAGCACATGTACAATGGTATATAAAGACATGCCTATGTATATGCCTTTTGAAAGCACTATATGATACTATGCCCCCCATGTCTGCAGGTGCAGTAGAAGGTGGAGTATACCGCAGTCCATGATCAACTGAATTTCCGTTCCGATTGACTCATGCGCGTATCTGCGCGTGTATGTTTGCATTAGTTGTGAATCATACATGCACCTAAAATACTTAGATATTGAAACAACAGCCACAGTTTGCAACCATGAAACAAATCCCTGCCTTTCACTGATCAACAAATCCAGTTTTCTATCCAAAAGAGTTGTTTGTTTCTCCACTCCAAGTCACTCATTTGAAGGGTTGGAGGCACCACCGGTGATACCAACTGCGATATGGGAACTGGCAATTTGGTGGTTCCCCCATTTGTGGATTCATACGTGGGAAGGAAGTAGTGTATTTCTACAGTTTCAACTTGAGCCTGTGGAGTGTTACCCAGTAGAATATACACATGGCACAAAGGAGCATTTTGGGATTGGCTGGATGACGGTGAACAATGGTGATAATTCAGGAACCGCTGAAGTAGTCTACAGCATTATTTCACAGCTTGAGTGCAGCTTGACCAATACCTATGCTACTGCCCAAGAGCGTGCCCAAACTATCCCAAACAGCTGCAATTGCTCAATGATGGACCCATCTACAGAATACGCGTGTTTCCTCAAACGTAGGCCCAAATCATGGCTTTCCGCAGGAATGACAACATAACTTTGGGTGCCAACTAGAGATGCCTGCTTGGATATATCCAAGCATTCTTACTCCAATTCATGCTGCATGTCCAAAGATATCCCTCCCAAATCGGCCAAAAGTAAGGGGTCTCAACCTTGTATGGTTTCCCTACCTTTTCCAAAATCAATCATCCAAGTTGCCTCATATCATTGGAGCACCACACTGATGCGGCTCGGTGGTGGCACTGGTGGATGGCAACGCGCACGGGGGCTCCATTTTGTTCTCAAAGTGGCTCGTCGGTCCGGCCCAGCATCTTGTAGAAGTCTCGCCTGGTGACCCACGATGGGCAACCATTTCGAAGTACGTATATATTTATATATGTAAATATATAAATATATTTCGATATATATATATATAAATATATATAAATATTAAAAAATAAGTACGAATATAAAAATATACATATAAATATAAAAAATATATATACATATATAAGAAAATAAAAACATATATACATATGTATATTAGATAATAGTCGAGGACGCCCAGGGTATATAAATACATATATATGTGTATATTTGTATTATCTATATTTAAAGACACATTTATATGTACATACAATTTATACATGTATAATATATATATATAGTTCTCCTGGAATGGATAAGTATCTACATATTGGACGTGGATAATATTCTATACTCGAGGATGCTTGTGTAAGTATCACTACGCCTGTATTTACCATGATTGACCACCATGAACCAGCATGTTTTTGCCTTTGATGAACAATTTACATACCATTCTTAACAATGGATTCCACACCCACTAGCCATCTAGTGCAATCACAAGAATATACATATCTATACAAATTCCATATAAGAACCATTTGTATCCGTTTGTTAACCATTATCAAAAATTACTTGAAAATGATTACACATCGTTAAGCATGGTTTTCAAAAAACATGCCAAGTCAAATCGGTTCATTCCCATCGCTGCTTCCTAGCAACCATGGTGGATTTACACTGGCCGATGGTAGGATGGATGATATCATGATCCACTACTGCTTGATACGATGCAGGACCCAGGTGGATCCTCATAGTGATTCCAAATGCAATGCCCACTTCAGAGTAGGTATCTGAGCAAGGATAAACAGAGAGTCAGCAACGAACAACCCGGAAAATCATGTGCATGTGTATATGTAGATTTATACATACACATCCATGGGTATGCCTTCCTAGGGAAACTAATTCGAGGTCATGTGCAACCATGTATGGATAGTCCCTACCATCATGATGCACCCATATGGTGATAGAAATGGCTGAAAAAACTTCGGGTCTCAAAACATTTAAATGGATATGTTACGACCCCTCCCCAGCACTCAGGTGATCACTTGTGAGGTCGAAGCTCCGTGACAAAACCCGTCAGGATCACATGTGTTGAGTTTCTAAATGCTGCGTTTCTGCTGTAGCTGGCTGTATCTTGCCAAGAGAAACGCACGAAGAATTGACATGCTGACTATAATTCATGTCACATTAGCGATACCCATGACTGGCTGGTGGTTTCAACCCCTATGAAAAATATGAGTCAACCAACCATTTGTTAATTACTAGGGCAAATAAAAAACATTGAAACCACGAACCAAATGATTTAAGTTACCAAAAAGATACCACCAGTTCCCCTGATTTCACCAACAGCATCGGTGCCAGTGGCAGCGGTGCACGGTGCTTCGTACCAAGAGACCAGCGCTGTGACCCCGAAGGTCGCCAGGGAGCGATGGGTTGCGCTGGAACTTCGTCCTTCACAAACTCCTGGAGCTGTTGGTGGCTGGTTGGTGGTTGGTTGGTTGGTTGGTTGTTTGATTGGTTGGGTGGGTGGTTGGTTGGTTGGGTGGGTGGGTGGTTGGTTGGCGGCTGGTTGGTCGTGGATCATGGTGGTGAGCTTGTTCATCACGGGGAGTATCAACCGCCAGGATTGGTTTTAACTCGAAAGGACTGATCCTATAATCCATTAGGGTGATTGTCAAACTATAGGAATGAGTGGGTAAATGACCGGCGGATTCAACTATCATCCACTGTAGCTATGATAGCATACTATTGTTCATCACACAGAGTATCAAAACTATTCCCAGAACGACGGTAGCTATTCTGATAGGATGGTGCTCAATCGCAGCTATACATAGCTACCATCAAGAACCTATCTTAACCTTTTAAGCTGTGGTCATCATGTTGCCTTTGGCGTTTTTGATAGACCTGCCCATGGGCACTGGCTATAGTCTTTTCCTTACTAACAATTCTGGTTTCATCACCGATCCACTACTTAGAGATGATACGTTGCACGTTGTGCTCATCAAATTTCCAAGCCAACAGGGTATCGACTTAATAATTGATGCCAGGCAAATAAATGCAAAGAAGAATGCCTCTTGGTTGATGCGAGATATCCCACACTGGATATATTCAACATTAAATGTGTTGGTGTTGATATATTGGACAATTTCAGAGTACTGAAAATCATGGAGAAACTTTATTCTTAGATAGATTAGCAATTACCCTGACTCCAGGATCATCGACAACTGCATCATAGGTACATAAAGATAAACATGATGAATTCAAATATACAATCACTTACTTTACTTCGAGTGATCTCCACCATCACATGCAAGTCTGACACATTTTCTGGCAGATATTCTGACGTATTCAGACAATCTTTCCAGCTTTGGCACACATACTTGCGTTCTATTTGACATATCTTCTGACATTCTCACTGGCATTCTAAGTGACTGCCATATCTTCTGGCGTTTCATCTGTCATTCTTATGACAGTCTATCTGGCATATGTACTGGCATGTTCGAGTCCACCAAGGCCCAGGGTTCACTCACTGTTCGGGCCCAGCAAGGCGGCATCTGAAACTCGCAGAAGGTGACGGCGAGGAGAAGGAGGAGATGAACGAAGAGGCTGGAGACAACTCTAATAAAATCTAATAACCAGCACCTGGCAGGTGGGGAATAGTAATGATGAATACATGTGTATTTCTCAATTCATGCATCCATGCATGCATATTTCGAAGATGCTTGAATTCTAAATCTACACCACCGGCATCAATGGCTCGAAGATGCTTAAATTCTAAATCTACACCACCGGCATCAATGGTCACTGTGCTCACTTCCGCTTTGATCTCACCCCAATCCCCCATCTGTCCCGCATGCGCTTGTTCTTCTTGGCCACCTAAACTGGAACCAGTGACTCTGCCATCACAGGGATAGTCACCATGGGGATGGTTGCAACGCTAAAAACATCTTGTAACAACCAACAACGAACGAAACCATGCAAAATTCCTGAGACAACCGACTAAATTTACTCAAAACAGAAACAAGGTTGACAGCTGCACACCCTTGTTCCTCAGATTTTGATAAATCAACCTATCATTGAAACAAAAAAAATAGGCACATGCAGATAAACAGTTGTGGGGGGAACACCACCTCCTGCAGCGACCGATGATGGTGGACGCTACAAACACAGTTGGCAAACGTTTGCAAGATCGAGTCATTTTCCTTGATCAAAATTCCAGAATTTGTTATAAATTGGTCCTAGTTACTGCTTCCACTCATCTAGTGAAATATTCAAACAAATGAGCGCAGGTAACTCGATAAAAGTCAAACATCCAAATTCACCACCACCACCAACACCACCACTCACTACCAACACCACCACCACCAACAACAACACCAACACCAACACCACCACCAACACCACCACCACCAACACCACCACCACCAACACCACCAACACCAACACCAACACCACCACCACCACCAACAACACCAACACCACCATCACCAACACCACCAACACCACCACCACCACGACAACAACAACAACAAACGCAGAAACAGCAGCCAGCAGCAGGAACAGCTCCCCAGGAATCGGGAGCTGTTGCTAGCATTGGCTCTTGGCCAAGATCATGTTGTGGAGTTCCACCTCGCTGGTCATCAATCCACCCCTGTTCAAACCACGGTAGCTGCAAGGGGTAGTTTGGGGTCGTCCACTTTCACCCACAAGTTCCAAAATTAAAGGATTTGCCACTCTTGTTGGTGGATATGACCTGAAAGTGTAGCATCAGCATAGCAGACTTGAACTGAGAGCACTAGACACAGAGACGCGCACAATCTGCATTGTAGAACCCAGTCTTGCGAGATTGACATACAACCTTGACCATGTATGATGCACCCTTATATTTGGTTGGTTTCCCTCTGACTACTTGGTGGTTTTTAGATCCCTTGCTAAAAATCTAATTTTTCGTTGCTATATGGTAAATCAATCATATCCCAAAGAACCTAAAAATCAAGTTTCTGGCTAAACCCCACCCAGATTTAATGATCATTTGCCGGACGATTGGTGGTACCACCATTTGTGGACATGTGGCAAAACAAAACTCAAGCGTCACGTCGCACCATTTTTCTTTAGCACCGGCAACATGCTCTCTCCACCCGAGACCACACAACCTGAAGTGGAACATCACGCATTGAAAAGTGGTGACGTTTCACGTTGAGGCGATCTTTCCAGCACATCTACAGTAACAATTCAAAAACTTCAGCCATGACTGATCAACGAAAACAGCAATCCATAAGATGCATCAGTGTAAAACAATAATCAACACCTAACCCACGAACAATATCGTTATCCTAACCTTATTCCGTTGCGGTTGCTGATCATTGCCTGCGCATTATCTTTCCTGGTTGGTGGTCTCAACCCCGAACAATATGAGTCAACCACCGAACCAATTGTCAACATGGCAAAAACTACATATTGTTTGAAATCACCGACTATAGAGGCTTCTTGAGGTAGAGGACTCCAAAGGTACGGTTGGTTTACTGCTTTACATGACGAACATACCATGACGAAGATACAAGATGATAACTGGGGGCACCTTTGTGGCTCGGAAACCACCGAGTAGTCACAGTCAACCCCTTGGCTCTAAGACCCCCCACCATGTGCAGGAAAACCTCAGTTCCAGGCTGGTAGGGCATCTTGGGTTGGGCATAAATTCCAATCCCTATAAACCAAGCAGTGGTTATACTAAGCACGGAAAAACCTAGGATACATCGTGATCGATACGTAATTATCTACGTAAACATATTTTGTAGAGAACGCAAAAAAAAATAAAACAAATTTTTGCATGAAAATTTAAAAGGTTCAATATTTTTCCGTCCTTATGGGTATGTACATCTCCCTGCTCAGTTAAGAATTTGAGGGACCCAAGCACAAGAGGCAAAACGATATATAGGTATATATTTATATATATATTATACACATGCAAGCACAAACAGGGACATGCGCAGAGATGGGCGCAGCGATGATCCAATGTCAGCGGATGCAATATTAATGGCTATGTTGATGTAACAATTATGCATACCAAATATTTCGATATTCCGAATGGGGATGCGCGAAAACGTGTGAGCTGCATGACTGCTAGAAAAAACAACTTTTGTCAGAGCCAAGCACAGCATTGGATTTCCAGTTCATGGCTGATGGGTTGCACAAGGGCCACGGCTAGCCATAGCGAATTACGATGGTCGCGGTTTACCACCGCTGCAACATTCACTCCACAACCTCTCTTTCGTGGCTCTTCTCAATTTGTGGAGGAGCAAACTTTATGCAAGAGGCTGGACTTTTCAGCGTCGCCCAAATATTCAACAATGGCTTCCCAGTCAAAGCGACCTGCACACTGAAAGCAAACAGGTGTTTTTGTTTGCAAGCTTTCCATAAGGAATGTGTATGTTGGCGCTGGTGGCAAGTTAGGGTTTACAGGCCATGTTTGTGTGTCCCCTTATTGGAAACGCCTCTGCTCCAACTCTCCTGCTTTCACCTTTCAAGCCTCCAAAAATGTCACAAAAGCTGTTTCAACAGATACCCCACTGCCAAAATCAGAGCACACTTTTTGAGGCCCAGAAAGTCTTCTTGCTTGCTGGACCGCCCTGGAGTCCAGAAAGCGTGCCATTGACTTTACAAGTCCCCAAAAACGTCACTAGAGGTGTTTCAACAAAAACCCTGCTGCCAAAATCAGAAGAAACTTTTTGAGGCCCGAACATTTTTTTCTTGCAAGACCAAGCTGGGGCCTGTAAAGCTCACGCATTCAATTTTTAAGTCCCCAACAATGTCACTAGGGGTGTTTCAACGAGTGGCCCACTGCCAAAAGTCAAAAACACTTTTTGAGGCCCGAAAAGTTTTCTTACAGGACCAAGCTGGGGTTGGTAAAGCTCATGCATTCACTGTTCAAGTCCCCAACAAGGTCATTGGGGGTGTTTCAACAAGTGGCCCAGTCAAAAAAAAATGTTCAAGGCTCGACAAATTTTATTTCTTAGGACCAAGCTGGGGCCTGTAAAGCTCATGCGTTCACACTTCGGAAGACTCAAAAGTTTTACGCGTGATGCTGCGTCACATTGTGGGCTCAATAACCCTTTTTAGAGAGTTTAAGAAATAAGAAACTTACTTGAGCGTCTCACACGCAGCTCAATTTCTTAAACAGGACAGCCCAATCAAGAACTTTCCCAGAGCCAGACCCTGACTGAAAGATAGGGATTTCTTATAACACTTTTCCATCATACACCGCTGTTAACATACACTGCAAACTGCAGACAGGATATCAGTCACTGGCCAATCAGCCGTAGAGATCGTCAACTGTTCAACCCTAGACCTCTAAAAGAATCGACGCAACCAGCGGCGCCGAGGTTTCTTCCCAGAAATCTGCGCGTAAGAAAATGGAAGAAACATTTGAAGAAGTACTGCTTTATCTCGGCTATCGGTCAGTTCACCCTGTACTCCTGGATTCCCCATCATTAACCAGCTAGGACTCCAACTATCATTGTTGGTGACTAATCCCCATAGAAATTGATGATTGGTATTGACCCGTAGATCGACTCTCAGCAAAACCCTACAAGCGGTGGGGTTAAATCCCATCATGCGGAGAGAAGTCCCATCACCCGCATGGCATGCCGGATTGGAAAGAAGTCCCATCACCCTAAGCAAATCCCAATGGCACAGCGTGTCACAGCGTATCTCTGTGGTTCAGCGACTGAGAGCTCCACGGTTCTTTCGGTCGAGGTCAAGTAGGTCCAGGTCTTTTCGATCTGGGCGGAGTGCACATCACCCAAGATTAAGGGCTTCGAACACAGTCCTGTGCGAGTGTGAGACTAGCCTCAAAGTTGGATGGGCGCTGGTGTAGCCATTGACATATTCCATGGTGAACATTCCAAAAGACAAACAAAATCCTCTTTGTTGGGTGTTCACCTACACATTCTTGGGGTCTGACCCCGACTCACACCGATCCCGAGGAAGCACACAAAGGCAAGGACAAGGAAGGGAAATTCAGCGAAAATCGAAGTTCCAAATCTAGTCTTCTGCACAATGTTTGCACCATGGGCAACGCTGCTGAACCATGGTCAATCCTGGGGATGCAGAAATCAGGTCCAATATCGTCCAATCAACTTCAACAATCAATAATTACATACTAATTAGGGATAATCCCAAAATGCGGGGCTGTCAGAGAAGAGTGAGATGACGCAAAATACTTGTCGCTGCCCTGAACCCACACCCCTGCTACAGGCTCGATGTTAAATTTCAGTCCATTGGCAACCCGTTGCCAGGCACGGTTGAAAATAGCACATATTGGAAACCACCACCCAGTCAATCATGGGTATTATCCATTATCAACCCCTACTATTACCCACTATTGACCATTCTTAATCATGATTTTACCACTATCAAGCAGTTATCCATGGTTCAACCAATCTACTATCATCCACTATCCATTTATCAACCACTAGTATGTCAACCACTAGTACCGACCGCTAATAAAAAAGTATATAGCCACTTTTAACCACTTTTATCCACTTTCAACCATTTTTAGCCACCTTTAACGACTTTTCACCCCTATCACAACCACTTGGGAATCGCTTTCGCCACGGATGTTGAGGTCGGCGCCCGGTTCGTGTGACGACCCGAACGGTCCGCTTGCGCATAGTTCAGCATGGCGTAGAAGCGACCTGGAGAACCCATCAACCGACACCCACGGTGGATCTTGTTTCAAACGAGCCATGGAGGAGATTTGGTTGGTTAATGTTGGTTAATGGTTATGGTTGGTTATGGTTGGTTAATGTTGGTTAATGTTGGTTAATCAATGTTGGTTGATGTTGGTTATTCACCTGTTTCTAGCCTATGATAGCCATGGATCTGTTTCAGTACTGGTTAACGATAGTGTATGATAAGCCAGAATTTCATGAGGATACGAACCAACAATGGTGATCTATACAGTAGTGGTGAATAAGTAAAAATGGTGGATAATAATGGTTAGTAAGAGTTAACTATGGGGGATACTAACCCACAATAATAGAGAATAGAATGATTTGTAGGGAATACAATGGCAGTTGATTCTAAAAATCAGGGTTCAGCTTGTCAAACTTGGTATAATGTATACACATATCATGCACACACACAGGTACACATAGACATTTACAAATGTACTAGTATACCTGCACCTACGCATTTGAATCACAATTTGGATTACGTCTTTTGGATTACGTATGCTCTATTACTGCAAATGATTACACAATGCCTCGCTGCAAATGTATTAATTACATCTCAATGTATTGTATGTACTATGTGAATCTATGTGATATATCTGTGAATATCTTCCACTCAAATGGCAGTGGGTCAAAACCCCGTACCCCTGGTTCCCCACCATTAACCATTGTTTGGCCCTTCATTGTTGGTGGAAATCCCCATTAGTTGGTTGGTTAATATTGATCCATGGCCAAATATTCTCAAGTCATGGACAGCATTCAGAAGCAACAACTCTCTGCGAGCGATCTGCTTCCAGATCCGCTTACGAGCAGCTAAGGTACCCTTGGTGTCGTTGGGACGAGTTCCCAGGCGGCTAACCTCTGCCAGCTCACAGCTATTGGCTATATCCATACACACAAGAATGTTTTTCATATCTATATACATATGTAGCTTCTTGTAGATTAACATGCATATATAGTATGTGAATATATGTGCGTATGTCAGTAAAATCTCGCATAATTACGTATGCATATGTGTAAATATACGCTTATTCAATGCTCAGTCGAACGGTTTATCAACCAAGACTGGGAACACTATCAACTCGGTATCCGCGCTCCCATCACGCTCGATGAGAATGGGTCCTCGCTCCGGGTCTAACATCACCTGGTTCACGGATGAGCAGCAGGAGGGAAGCCCAAAGATAACTTGGGGATACTAGCCATAAGGGTACCCAAAGTTATGATTGGTTTAGTAGAAAACATGATTATCAATCAATGATTTGGGGGGTCCCCTATTTTGAAAAACACTAACTTGATGGTTAATGATACTCCATGACGATCGATCCTGGCTAATGATGATCCATGATATTTTGTTCACAATGTTTGATAACAGTTCATGATGACCAGTCATGGTTGCAACGCTTCATTCCAAAAGTGGGCTATAGACTTTGCATGCCTTTGCTAGAACATCTGGGCCACCGTTTGGAAATTTGATAACTATAATCTGGATTAAGAAGGGTGAACCATCTCGCACTCCTATGCTGGTTGGTTGCCGTATTTGAAGGTCTCGCACTGGTGCTTGTTAGCGCCACAAGAGTTTCTACCTATTCTGATGTCATGAATGATGATAACCTGATGATCGCCAACCCTCGCCAACTAGATCGATAGAACTGGGATTGTAGCCTCGGAAAATCTTGAAAATATGAGCCAAACCAACCAACAACAATGCTTTCCTCATAAATTGCAAACTGGGATGCATCTCTAAGAGGCTCAAATGCATTCCCCACAATCGGCGCTGAGCAAACATATTCATGTCTGACCCACATATGACAAACTCCGTTCCACGAATCAATTCCCCCGTGGGCTTGACCCATAGTTCGACGGTTTATTGCGAGTCGTTGCTGCTAAAACCCCAGTATTTGATTTGTCACCCAATACATGAGAGAAAATCACTTGGCTACAGGTCAATATTAACCAACCAATAATAGGGAAAACAATTGTTAATGATGGGGAAACAGGGGTACAGGGTATTGACCCACAGCCACTTCTGAATTGGGAAGCCCAAATCCACGGTAACTACTGCATATGTAAATGCCACTTTGCGTAAGCATCTCCGACTAAATATGGTGTCTGAATGAATAGCTGTACATCAGCTCCTAACAAGACCCTTACCCACAAGTGCAACAACATCGGCAGTGATGACCCTACCACTAGTACCAGTTAGCCCTGCATAGGCATTTACGAACCTGTATTCACTGCTAATGATCGATTCATTCATTCACTCATTCATGACGCAGCTCGAGTCCGAACTGAGCGTTGCCCAGCTTTCCAAGCGTGCCCCCCGGACTTCAAAATTAGTGTCCAGGCACGGTTCGCCACAGAGGCCCACAAGAACCGTAAAGGGAAAAAGGAAGAAACTAAGATGCTGAATTAATGGGATCTTCAAAAGATCAACGTCAGCGCCATCTATTCCCTGAAAATAGGAGGCGGCATATGAAAGTTCGACAAATTCGATGAGATATTCGATGAAAAATTCGCTGAAGGGTTTACTATATTCTCTATGTGGTCCTGCGTGTCTGAAAAGGCGGTTCTCTCTGTCGCGCCAGAGCCGCCAGGGTCATCATATGGTTTGAATTTTCAATATCAAAGGGTGTGTTTTGGTCAACAGCTGCAAATGCGTCTTGACATGTTTCCAGCAGCCAATGAGCACGAGGTTTACCCACTCGTTTAATATGTTCGATCCTAGGCATCAATGTCCCTGTTTCGAACAAAACTTCTCTCATCGGGTCATGTGCGCTAGAACGAAAAATGTGACCAAGCAACCTAATTTTAGACTGTTTCCACCTAGTGGAAAGTTTCACATAGCGATACCCGCACTGTTGCACCAAATGATCAATAACACGTTGATTGGTCCATTCCCTGTCATGGTAAGTGCTAGGAACACGTAAGATGCGCCGTAGCATTTTGATTTGAAAGGAGTCTAAAGTATCCTGTTCGGACTTATTGAGCTGAATTGATTCTAAGCCGTACAGTAATTTGGATACCAAAGTGGCCTCATATACACGAAGCTTCCATTGAACCGATGTTCGAGCTTTTGACCAAAAGAGAGTGAGCTGCAAAGCTGTGGCATTGACTGCTCCAATTCGTCTCATTAATTCAGCATGATTGTCTACAGAGTCTGTGAGGACAGCACCAAGATATGTTGCTTGCGATTTTCTCGGCACTGCCGTGCCATCCAAAAATTTGATGGAGGATTGTCGACGGTTTATTGTGATATTTACGCACTTGTCCAAGTTCAAATTCATGTTATACTTGCTGGATTCTGATTGCACCTCATGTAAAAATTTGTTTATAGTGTGCGTGTGAGTACCAAACAGCTAATGATCGATTGGGAATTCATATTACTCTTACCCGCCAATGACTATATAGTTGTTTACTACACCATTATGTATATATATATATGTATAAATATATATATATATTTAAATATAGAAAATATATATATATAATAATTTATATATACATACATAATATCAATACTTAATTAGCCACGAGTAAGTCTATCTGATATCACGAACTACTATATGACATACTCCTAGCTGTTTTCCAAGCACCGTTAGAAGCCCTGAAAATCAACAGCTTCGCCTCCTCCATGACGCCTTCAACCTCAACCGTGACCTGTCCACAGGGCTACCCCTCCACGGGGTGGACGTTGCCTACTGGGTGTGCCCCGTCACTGAGTGGACTTCGTAACGGTTGTAACCAGGGTGACTACCACATGCGGTAGATATAACTGGTCGACAGTTGGATACTAGTCATTGCTAAGTTGGTTGGTTATCACTGTAAGTCAGTGAGTTGATAGATTAAAATTTCAGTTTAACGGCTTTGGTATCTCTCTGTGGGTCTCTTGCTTCAGCACAGCTAGGAACAGGTATCGCCAGTGATGGTGACACAACGGCGCTTGATACATCCTCAGTCCTGGAACACCCAACAAACTTCCCATCCCACCACAAGAAACTGTCAGTTGAGATGGAAATAAATTTCACTATGGTCGTTGTGAATTCAGGATTGAACAATTCACTATTGTATACTATTGTAAGATCACTAACAAAAGACCACATAATTTGAAATAGTTGCCTGGAAGATGCGGCTCCTCTACAAGCCTAAAATGTTACTCGGTTCAACATGTGGGTTTTGTTCGGTTCGAAAGCAGTGAATCGATTCTCGAGTAAATAGTTGGTTGGATGGCGTTCTCCGCATGTCAGCGTGGACCCCATCATTGCTTTGTTGCACTCTCTTGGGTGATACAACCTCTTTGGTAGAAAACATTCAACCAAAAAAATGTCTGTCACCACATGTCACCACAATATTTCGTCACCATACCCTGTGGCAGATTGACCATTGGAAAGTCATCATGGCGGCAATGGCTAAAAAGCTAAAGGCCACGGTGCAAAAAACCCACCGTTTCTAGGCGAGCCTTCCCCGGTGTTTACCCATCATGATCAAGGCCAGTCACTTTGGATCCCGCGTTTCAGCAGTCGCTGGTCAGCTGGAAATGTAGTGTGAAAGACTCTTTGATGAAACACCCAAGATCTTCTGGAATCATAATGACACCTAGGATTGTTCCGTTTGGTGTGAAACAAATCCTAGCGATCATAGTTACTATCAAACCGTATGAACTACCTATAAAAAGATATAAAAAAAGTATGAACCACTATGAATCGCTACAAATCCCAGGAATTGACAATATCAATAGGGATCAGTGATCCACCACTGGAGTCCTAGCCCAACACCAGGGTTTATTGACAGATCAGGGATCTGGGTCAATGGTTGATAGGCTGAGTGGCTGATCTTAGGAGATAACCAACAGGAATACGATTCATGATGGCTGCACAAGTGGTACTACGGCTGCTAGTGAGTGCCCGTCTTCATTTACAGCTTTTACTTTTGGCAGCATTATTGTTATATGATCACTGACGGTTATTTTGATATTGTGGCTATGAGTTTACGAACCAAGCAAAACAATCCAAAAAGTTGATAACAGTGAGACCCATCCCAACAGTTGGACGAGTAACTGGGCATTTCATGGCATTTCAGTGATGTGAACAGCTGGGGTACAGGGCAGCCACAGCTGACTCTGACCTTACCATTGTCACACAGTAACGACACGCCGGTAACGCAATCGAGGAGCCTTGTCTAGGCCTGGCGGTCCGGCTTGGAACATCAACGACGAAAACATCAAATGCAAAGATTAATTAATGGTTGATGTCTTAGCGATTTCAGTGATATTAATGAATACTTAATGGTTTAAGTTTTAGTGATCTTAATGGAGACTTAGTGATATTAACGGTTGCTTGTGCTACTTCGTCATGTTACATGTTAATGGTTGCAGTTATTCATCACTCTTTACCCTTTAACTGGCGCCTTCCTTGGACACCCATGATATTCTAAGGGGAGTGGTTTGCTGATTACACACAGCACCATCCCAAACTCAGCCATTCTCGCGATATCATCCAGTTGGAGGTATCGCCGGTATCGCGCTGTTTGGCACACCATGACCGCAAAAATGGTGGTGTCAGTGCCAACCCTTCTGGCACTATCAAGGTTGAGGGACCAGTATAATGTTGGCGTAATATCAGGGTTCATCGCAGCTTTCAATGTGTTAAATACGTGATCCACAATCTCGCTGGTGTACTCTACATAGTCACTGCGTGTCATTAATTACAATTAATTCTGCAATTTGTGGATCGTTTTTGAGGCCACGATTGCATTCAAGTTTGTGTGTGTGTGTGTGTACCACTGTAGCGGGTCCCGGGGTTAAATGGATTTATCATGCGAGCGTTGATGAGGAATTGTCAAAGCTGTCAAAGCCATCCTGAAAAGATGCATCGATTCTGGTTGGTGGTTATTAATGTGCTCATGATTCTAGGCAACAACAACATCATATGAATGATGGGTCAAACTGATTCATGCCGGTCTGGTTGATGACAAATAGTGATCATCAAATTACAGCTAATACGGATTCATACGAGTTGATACTCACTGATTCACTCATGATACTAGTGGGTTAAACATATCTATATATATATATACGCAATATGTATATATATATATATATATAAGTAGATATAATTATATATATATATACATACGCCTTGAGCGTACGTATCTTAATTTTGATATACAAATCAAAACCATATACAAATCAAAACCGTACACAACACAAATACTTACATTCATTATATGTAATTCTTGAAACTCCGCAGTTGTGACATCTTGACTTCAATATTTCCATAGTTATCTTCAACTCATTCCACTCCACTGCGGCACCGTCGTAGTTCGTGGCCCGCTGAAAGGACTCCAGCGTGCCCGGCCACGGAGCGTCCGAGCAGACCACCGCATCGCGGCTGGCGCCTCAGCAGTCAACTCCTTGGGGGGTCCCAACTGGGGTCTCCCTGGGGGCTGCCCATGGTTAGGCCTAAGCCATGGGGATCAGCTGTGGTGAATCCTACTGGCGATAGGATTGGTGAATCCATAGGATCATCACCTTCAGGATATTTGGTTATCCATGGTTATCCTGTATTTCAAAATTAGTGAATTCTTATTGGGGCTGCTATTGTGCCTTGCTTCTTTCGTCGTTGAGCCATCTGGAGATGTTATTGAGTGATTGGTGGTGTATAAACATGTATTGTAAGATTCAGGTAGTATCCAATCAACCATAGCCGTTCACTACGCATGTTGTAGTAATCGTTCTGTTGTATCTTTGGAAATGTTTGTTTTTAGATAGTCATGGCCAGTGGTGAGTGCTTGGTTGTCTTATCAACTGAAGGATCCGTTGAACGGCATAGCCCAAGATTAGATAGTGTAAATCTGGTCAATTCTGCCTGATGCTGGTTGACAAGATGGTGCGTCAACGTGAATATGGGCCATGATGGTGAACAATCTGATCAATAAGGACGCACACATTGATACTGGTGAACAATGGTTGATGATGCTTCTCAATGATTAACAGCGGTTCATCTACTGGTTAACACTGGTCGGTACACCTATGTAATGGCTATCAATGATTCAAAGTTGTATGATTCATAACATATGAGCTTTTCTCGTGTCATTTGTTGGCTAGATGATCAGGTGGCCTCCTGTCATGTATTTTGCTGCCGGATAATCTACCGTTTTTCGCTGTCCAAGGAATGTTGCGGAATCACCCGGACCAGGCATCATCGGGATGAACCATGAGTAGCTGATCAACCATCGAGTTGATTAATGCTGAAAATCCGAACGGGTAATCACCAACCATTAGGTTAATAACCATGGTTCATAACGGTTAATAAATGATTCGTGATTCATAATGGTTGATAATGGTTGGTGGTTGAACCACCCCTCTGAACACATGCTTGTCCACCAATCAACCCTTGGTTAACATTTGCGGATATAAACAATGCTAAAAACCACCGTTAGTGGTTGATGATTATTGGTGGGTGATCATGAATGGCTAAATGATTTATGGCTGCTTACCAAAATATTATCGTTGATGGTTATCGTTGGTGAATTGGTACCAGTATGTGGGTGATTGTTGAGCAGCTTATATATTCCTTTGAGTTCAGCTATATAGATCAGTACCATCATTGCCATAAAGATTTGTCGCTAGTGGGGAATCACTGCCCATGTCTGGAGATCGGTGACAGCAACAAACCCAGACTTGGTAGCTGTAGTTATTGGGTTCCCCAACTAACCATACTACGCGTCATGGCGCTGCGATCACACAAAAGGATATGGCGGTTGAGGTTGGCGGTTTCACGTACCCAAAGACCAGTCTGCATCCGTACTTTGCCACCTTACAACCATCAATCTTTGTGCCAGCTAGGAGTTCAATACCAGTTGTGCCAAAACTGACTAAAATATGCTAAAAGTATCTATGTAAGAGTAGTTTTTCATGATGTTAGCAAATATTGCTGGCTTTTGAATATGACTGTCTGTAATATTGGAAAGAAGAAACCCATGGTTTCAGGGCATACTGTATTTGGGGTCTGCATTGCTCTCCATTCAGCCGGGTAATCATCATGACTCCAAAATGCTGCCCCAGCATCAATAGTTTGCAAATATTCAAACAACTGTTGATACACTATACAAAGAACTGTGCATGGTTGGACGTTGCTGGGTGTAAAAAGGTTTGATGTGTGTTTTGCTGTTGCCATGGAAACTGCAAATCTGTGCCCTCCAGCCCTGGGATCTAGAAGCTCACTGTAAGCTGAAGAACCCCAAATGCAAGCTGCGGACACCCAAGTGTTCAGAACATCTTGAGCTTGTGGCGTTTCGATTGTATCTGTGCCTGGGTGTTGTGGCATGAAGATTGTTGCTTTTGATGTGGTCACTTCAAGTTGTGTCGACCGACGCGTCTAGTCGGGAATCATGCATGCCTTGGACACACACACACACAAAACACACAGCATCAACATGATTCATACCAAACACCACCTGTAGCAGGGCTAGATTAGTTACAAGCAACGCTTGTCCATCCACCACAGGGTAGCAAAGTAACCAATATTGGGGCGACTTAGCCCAAAAAATGTCCGGAAATGGGTCCGGGCCGGCCACTCGGTTTTGCAGAGTTCGCCACAACACTCCCTGAGGCGTCATACGACAGCCGCTTTTTGAGTAAACCAATCGTTGATGGTTGAGAGACTGAGAGACTCATCATTTTGGCATGAACCAACTAATGATAGAATATCAATAAACCGCCCCTAGTTTACTTTGAATTTCTTAAAACAGCTGGTGATTTCTCCCAACTATGATGGTTTATTCATCATACGGATCCAACATTTGCTGGATTCCATCATCCCACTTGATAACTCGCCACCCACCAATGGGACCCTTCCGGCCGCAAACTCAAGCAACTCCGCAGTCCAGCCTTTCTGGCAGCAAACGCTGTTTGCGACATCCGCTGCTGAGGGGATCTCAACATGGACTGCTCAATGTTGAGAAAACCGCAAACAACTCGGAACAAAGTGAGTGAATGATTCCCTAGGTAGTCCTACACCATTGGGCCCTTAGCAACGTAACAGCTCCCTAGGTAGTCCTACACCATTGGGCCCTGAGTAACGTTGACAGTTCGCTGACAGGCCGGCAGGAATGTTGGTATTGGTAAGGCCATGTCCTGAGCGATTCCAACTTGTCTTTACCCTTTGTAGGGGTTGGTCACAAGGTATTCCCATGACTGGTTGGTGGTTAGAAGTTGATTATAGTCATAATGGTCATTTATGTAGTTGGTATAGTGACTGGTTGGTGGTTAGAAGTTATAAATGTTATATACAGCAGTGAAATTAGATATCGAACCCACATGTATATTCCCCAAACTCTTACAGTAAGCGGACTCACATAATCATGCCCAGGGCTGCTTGAAAGACAGAACAATTTGAAACCGTCAGGCAAATCTTGGCATCCCATCGACCTGGTTTTAACGAACAATCCACCACGGTAGCCTGGATATTTCATATTTGGAGGTTTCTCAAACCACAGGAGATCCCAAAGTTCTGGTTGGTTTCTTAGTACGTAAATGTAGAAGATCAGCTGCGATAGGCGGTGCTGTCCGGTCATCCATGACCAGAAAAAATCATTCAGAAGTCTTATCCAGTCCATGTTATGCTCAAAAGGGGGACACTGGTGCAAAAATGATGCAAATTCAAACTTTTTGATCAAATCTGGTTCCTAGTGTACGAAATTGTGCGCTACCTGAAATGGTTGGGAAAAAGGCTCCAGCTAAACCAGGACCAGTGCGGGCTTGAATTTCTCTTCAGCACCTGATTGTTGGTAACACCTTTCGTTGATGCTTGGTCATTGTCCCCTACGAAAGAACCACCATTAACAGCTCACCGGGCAATGTGTTGATCACCTCGGCCCCGCACGGCTGGGTTTTCCAGCTGCGGACTGGGTGAAACATGGCTGCGGAATCGGAATCCCCCCATGCAGCTGAAGACGAACGTCGCCTCTTGCAGGAACTGACCACTCCCATCTCCAATAGCATACGATCTTAACCAAGCAATAATGATTGAACCGAGGGAAACTGCCAGTGACTTGGGGGGTACCGGTTACATCCTTTATATGGACAAATGTTGGGTATTGGCTCGAACTTGACCCTCTGATAACACAGCTACCTGATGCTGCCCGGATATCCCGCCTTTCGTATTGGGAATCTCTGGAGTATAACAAGCGATTGCCTTCAAATGAACCCAGCTGACCGCTGCAGTCAGTTTCGATCTCTTTATCAATTTCAGGTGTCATTAGCTTTGAAGGCATTTTGATCGCTGTCAATTAAAGTTAATCATCACAATCGGTTGAGTCATTTTGACAAATGGCTGTGGGTCAAAACCACGTACCCCTGGTTCCCACATCAATGTTTTCCCTACTAGTATTGGTTATTACCCCCCATGATTGTTTGATTAATATTGACCTAATTATAGCCAAATAACACCTTCGAATTTGTGAAGCACATCTCTCTCCTGACTTCATCCGCACACCTTCAGCTCCACCCTTTCAGGAAAAAAACTGGGGGCCCTCCTTACTGCACGAATTACGCCAGTGGCGGCAGTCGGCCCGGCGCTTTGGGCTTTGGAGACCTTGCAGGCGGGGCGTCAGTGATCCTTCAAGATGGTTAGTGATGGTTTCACGGGGTCATTGATGCCCAAAGGGGGCTACCCCTGCATGATGGTGGATGATGGCGGATGATGGATGATGGCGGATGATGGTGAATGGTGAAGAAGGATTAGTCATGGCATTGACATTGTATAATAATGATAATAATAATAATAATGATTGTGAGCATGGAATATGATGCTGGATGATGCTTTATCATAGGCAATGTTGGTTTAGGACAGTTCATGAAGGATGATAATAATGGTGTATGATGGATGGTATATAATGGTCACAGCCATACTGATGGTTTAGAATGATCAATCAAGAACGACCAATGAATTGGGCTTAATGCATAATTATTTTTGAACTAATGATGGTTGACAATTGAGTTGTGGTTATTACTGATTATTCAATGATGAATGGCGGTTGATATTAGTTTATGATGCTTTATAATGATTCATAAGATATAACGGGGCACAATCTGTATGATTTCACACACACTGCAAATCAACCATGGACATAGTTGCACCCTTGCATTCAACCTCGGATGGCACTGGGTCAAAACCCTGTACCCCTGGTTCCCCTATCATTAACCATTGTTTTCCCTATGAAATTGTTGGTTGTTATCCCGGTATCCCCCAATATTGGTTGGTTAATATGGTGGTTTCTCAAAATAGGGGTACCCCTGAATCATCCATTCATAGTCATTTATAGCAATAAACCAGCCATTTTTTTGGTCCCTTATTTTGAGAAACCACCATATTGACCCATATCCAAATTCCGCCATCACCAGGGATTACCACCAGCCTTGCCATCCAAGTGACGCATGGACCGAGGGACTTCCGCGGAAGGCTGCGGGCGTCAGGGGCGGCAAACGCACCCATGGTGCAGCGGGTGGCGGTGGTGGCGCATCTTCACCTGAGCGGTGGTCCCTACTCAGTTCTTTTGAGCTTCGGAATATAAAGAGATTCAAAAGTATCTACAAATAAAATCAAATATAGATAATATGAAATTGCAAAATATAGCTATCTTCAAATAGCTGAATTGCTAAATTGAGCAAAGAGATATATATATATATATGTATATATAATAAATATGTATATATATATATGCATTTATATAGATATATATTAGGACCTAGCTATATTGACTCCCATCTGTGAAATACGTAACTAGGATTACATGAAGATTGCATACAAACAACTTTTGGTGGGTGTGACATCATGCATGTGTTTACAGCTGCTCTAATTCATCCCAAATCAATCTATATGCACTACTTTGCTGGGGCAAATACGGGCTCATTCCAGTAAAAAAGGTGTGTGTGTGTGTGTGCGAGACTGCATGAAATCATTTTAGGGTACCTCATTCAATTGCTGTCCCAGAAGTATATAAGAGCTATCTTTACTCGTTCCAAGGGCACATGATTCTGGGCCAAAAGCGCACAAAAGAGCACAAGCCTCTTACTTAGCATGACTTCATGTGACTTCCACAAGTAGAGGTACTTTCTCAAATGCGTTGTGCAAGTATTGGAAAAAACAAGAACCACCAAAGAACGCAGTGTTGCTACTTCATTAGCAAGCCATGTCATGCCACTTCCTATACCATAGATCCCACTGACTTCCAACCAGGTGCATCATCGACCTTTCGAAGACCGACGATACGACTCTGGTCCCAGTTTATAATCGACAATAACCAACAAGCATGTTTCTGAAAATGAGGCAAAAAACAACATATTTTTTTAGGTAACATGGTAAAGATCAAATGGTTTTGTGGGTACAAGTGATGGACCGTTGGTCGTCATTCCCAATATCGGATATCAACCAGTTGCTGAATATGGATTATCCTTGTGGTTATTCGTCAAATTGTTGATCGTTCTCATATAAGACAACCGTGTGGATATGAATTTATATGTGTATATATAAATCTTTAAAAATATATATATATATTTAAATATATAATATATATTTAAATATATATATATATATACATATCATAAAAATTATATACATACACTTGTATATTGCCAAAAAAACAGGCTAACCTTTGCCAACCTTCAGCGACACACTACCAGTCCGCATTCTGCAACGTGACCTGACAGCCATTGACCGTTCATTGGAGTCTCCTGGTGGCAGCAGCCAACGGACATTATCCGCTGAAAGCTGGATGTTGAAGCCAACACAAGCCGCAGCCATCACATGGGTTTGTGCCAAGGTAACCGTTATAAGCCACCAGAAAATTATCGTTTCACCTGGGGAAACCATTGGTTGACTGGGGGTACCACTATTTTGGAACATACCCAAATAAACTAACGACACCCACGACAGCAATAACACCACCAGCAACAACATTGACGACAACACTTGGATAGTGCATTTGTCAGTCAACAGAGGATGCATGATCTGATTCCTGGCGGTGAAACTGATTCACGACGGTCTGCTGGTCAGACATTGGCAGGATCAGCCCATCATATGCATAATATGCAGACCTGTGGTTGCTGCCCAAGATGGTTGGCCAAAACACACAATTTTCGGAGGTTGCTTATACGTGTGCAACATGTGGCGATCTCGACTAATACCGTGCAAAGATTGCAAGTATATCTGTATAATACACATGTGCACATGATATGTACTGTATATCAATTGTATTTGAAAACATGTACATACGTATATAGATGCATAACTTCTCAAACTATTGGGATTCTAAATCACTCAGCATCGGTTTTTCGGCCATGAATCTAAATGAACCATTAATGTCAGGTTTCAGTTTGACATGTGGCAACAAAAAACTCTCATCCTCCGCCTTCATTGAGGGTGTTTCTCAAAATGGAGAACCCCAAATCATCCATTATTAATCATGGGCAGTAATAAACTATCCATTTACTTTGTATGTATATAATGGTTTCTTAAAATAAGGGACCCCAAAAAATGGTTGGTTAACTGCCATAAATTGATGAATATTGGATGATTTAGGGGTACCCGTCTTTTGAGAAACCACCATATATTCCTTGGTGTTCCTTATTTTGAGAAACACCCTGGTTGGTCATCGATGATTGACCAGGACCAGAGTCATTGTATAACAGCTGCGATTGGTCTTGGAAAGCTTGCCGCCTGGTTGGAATTCAGTGGGGATTTATCATAGGAGAGAAATAACTTTCTCTTGCGGCCCTTCATCCAAACACTTCAAGCTGTTATGAATGGCTCAACCTGTTCCCTAGGTGAATGCATGCTCCGCACCAGACAAAGACCTTGGACCTCGGTTTGGCTGTGTCCAAAGCCATGGTGTACTCTCAAGACTGAGGACTGGTGGTTTCCCTATCAATCGCTATGAACTTGGATGGATACTAGGTACCAACATCTATGGACAACCCCATATTAATGAACCATCCGAGACACCAAGTACTCTGGCCACATACCGCTGTTATACCGACACTTGTGATGAAAAACGTTGTTTAAGTATCTTAAACCAATAAACCACCAACAACACATATGACCACCATAAATTAGACCATAAACATTCAGAAAAACCTTTCCTTTACTATTATTAACGAGTGATAACCATTAATCATTAATCATTAATCATCATAAATTAACCATTACGAGCCAACATCAACCGCCATCCTGCACAATGCCTGGCAGTCATTGGAACCACCACCCTTCACACAAACCATTGACCCGTCCTCGCCATAGGCCGCCATCTCTGTCTGGCAGCAATCGCAACTTGTGGCATGACCTGGTGGTGGCATATGCAACGGTTGTCACGTGAAAAACATGGTAAGGCGATGGATGGATAGATGTATAAAATAATGATACTGATTCATCGGGATTGTTGGCATTTGCGGTTTCAGTCTCATCATTTTGCATCTGTTTTTGCATTTTTTTTTTTTGCATCGGCATTTCCGGTTTTTGCTCAGTTTTCTCACACATCTGTCGGCACCAGCATGAACATCCCGCCCGACGGCTTGGATAAGCCAACCATCCAAGTTCATGGGTAACATCCAAACAATTCCACAACAGTAACTGATCTGAACAGCCAGGCATCTCGTGGCTGATTGACTCGTTCACATATCAATAATTATAGGTCATAGATCCTCAAAGCGAAAGATTATCAAAATCTATATAGATCTGCTGTTTGAAGCAGGTGGTGATGAACCATCCAAGCTAAGGCTTATCCATAGCTGGATCCTAGCCATATCCTGGGATATCCAAGGCCTCAACAGGCTTTGGTACAGCGGCCATTGTAATGTGCAAAATCATTTCAAGGCAAGGTTGATAGGTTGGTCATAACATGTCATAACAGCTACTGGTAAACCAAACCCTGTTGGCTGTCATTACAAGGCCCCAACAATCAACAGGATCCAATTGGCTCCGCGTGGCTTGGCAGCGCCCCCGGTCACCTTTGGTGCTTTGAAAGGCCGCCACCAGATTCAACGAAGCTCCTACGCAGAAGCGATCCCAGGGGGCCCACATCTTCGAACGAAAGTTGCTTGCTGTAGATATTGCCATGAACCATTGCTGTTTAATAGCAGTTCTTCAATATCATCATCATCATCATCATCATCATCATCATCATCATCATCATCATTTATTGGCCACCATCATCCACCATCAATAAGGTACTATCAACCACCTTTCACCGTCGTCAGCCTGGTCCTGAAGCCGCTCCTTTTGTCTTGGCGATGCCGGCGATGCCGTCCTCTCTCCGCGGACTCGCCAAGGCATCATCCGAGGCGGAGGTGCTCACTGCCTACGCAGCCGGCTGCTCAGCTCGGTCCCAACGGCTGGCAGCGATGTTTAGCTTAGATCGCTGGAATACAAGCGACCAACCAAGGTTTCATATCTTTTGATTAGGCTTGGTGCTGAAATGTTGAGCTGTATACTTGGCTAAAATCACTGATTAGGCTTCTTGTAGCTCTTCGCCTTGCAAGTACAACTCGGGCAAATGATGATCAGAAAGGGGATGTCCTCCTACAGTAGACCCAGCAAGGATCGGGTTTAAGAGGCGCAAAGCAATGCTTTCAATGGAGCTGCATTATGAAAAACATCGGCAAGTTCATACGCCGATGGAAAATCCACACCAAAGGAAAAGTCAACCAGCCCATGTTTTTTGTTGCATATCATGCCCGAGAACTCATGTGTTGTTTCCACCCTAGTCTTGGAGCTTGGTAGACTGCGTTGTATTGAGCTTGGTAAACACAACAGCCATACAATGTCTCCCAATGCTCTTGGCCAAGCCTTCAGGCATAGTCAAATTGCAGTTGGAAATGCTTGGTTGATATTTATGCCGCTTTTGATCTTCCATCATAGTCATCAACCATGCTTGATCATTCTCATCCATAGATATCCATCGTCGAATCCGTCTACATCGATGGTCCAGGATCAGTGTTCCTGATTATCACTTTCACTTTCATTCTCCATGACTACCAACATGATTCATCATGGCCATCTGCCATCCATGATTCATCACGAGCCATGGCTGAACATGTTGCTTTGTTTGAACTGGATCCTGCTGATTGGTTCTGTTCATGCCTGGCAGTCAACCTCTGCACCTCATCCCATGGGTCCATAACTTGCGATACACAACAACCATCTTTAAATTGCGCTTTCACCACTAGAGACTGCAAGCTGTCCCGGCTTTTCAAAATGCTTATGTCACCTATGTCCATGACATTCCATGACATTCCACGACATTCCACGACATTCCACGACATTCCGCGACATTCCACGACAGTCCATGACCTTCCATGACGTTTTCGGCTGCCATGTTGGACCCCTGCCCCCCGCCTCGATATCCTCCGGCACATCCGGCAGAACCTCCATGTCCGCAGGCATCCGTGGCACCTCTGAAGGGGCCTCAACGGCCACCACCTGGGGAGACCGACGACCGAAACATCACATGTTGAAACACTTTGATTGTTTTGGGTAAAAAGGATACATTGCTGTTTTTGGAGGATCTGTTTTAGACCGTCTGAATGGGCGTTTCGCTAAAAACAAAGTGCCCGAAAAAACCGCTTCATGAGCTGTTTGGCAAGGGTAGTACTAGCTGCTCTCCTTGTTGAGATTGCTCTACACAGTACACAAACTTACACACACACAAACAGAGCTTTGTCCGCAATGAATTCTTTTGAACATTATGGCTTATACGACTAGCAAACCATCATAGGCATAAACAAATGAGCAAAATAGTATAAGATAGTCGATTGTTGTCGTTGATTTCAAGCAATCAACATCAACCAACAAGATCCAACAAGTGCATCTTGGGACCTGCTGACATCACCTGGCAACAACTTATCGGCCTCGGAAGATTCTTCGAAGTGGTCAGGATGGCTGGGCTCAGGCTCAGGAGTCTTCGGCGGAGTCTTCGCCTCAGGCGTTTCTGCTCGGCGCCACATCTGGGGATGTGATGTAGTGATGTGTCAGCCATGTCATCATTGGCATATCCATGAAATTCCCCATGCGTAGGTGGTGCAATGCCATGGGTTGTGGGTTCTCCCGGTTATCGTCAAGCTCAAAAGACGCTGGTGGATGTTGGCATCTGAGCTCTTGGGAATAAACCGATATGGATGGCAACGCAAGCAGAACCACATTGTATCCACCATATTTATTGTTCAGCTACAGGTAACCGACAATCTCATGCCTAAAGCATGCCCCGACCCTTTCTTGATGTCAAATCACAATGTAAACGCTGTTTGAAAGAAAGCATGCCTAAAGCATGCCTAAATCCAAAACACCATGGAACGCTGATGGGAAAACGTCTCCTGACTGACATTTCTTGTCGTAAAAACATCCAAAAACCAATGGAACGCTAGTGATCTAAATGCACCTTTGGGGATTCAAAACGGATGCCTTGGGGCTGGAGAACTGCATCTCAACGCTGCGAAAACAGTGGTTCAACTGCTGTCTGCCATCTATGCTACAAATCCAAACCTGAACCGGACGACATCCCCGGACGAGGTACGGACGGGGTAGGGAAAATTCATTTTTATGGCCCCAAGAGACAGGCCAGTGATCAGACGACCCACTCAACATTAGCAAATGGCAAGAAATCAAAAAACCATACTAAACGCTACACTAACATGATGATTGGTCGTTCCAAGGGTTGCCTGAGAAACATGTGAATTCGAATGGTATTGGGCAATGAAGCTGGTCACGCTCAAAAACAATGTCGTTTCTGGAGGTGGTTTCTAAATCTATGGAGTTCGCCTGCGATTCACGAAAAAGGCACGCTTTCCAGAAGTGGCGTTTCATATGGTATTTGCAACGTTTTAGAGCGATTTGCCCAAATGAGGCACGAGATAGTCATTTGCCTGTATCATGATCAACCCTTAGTGTCGTTTGCCTATTACACAACCCGTAGTTAAGCTTGATCTCGCGGGTCAGAACTCCAACAGAGTCATAGAATACTGAAGAGTTGAAATCTTCATGTACCACGTTGGCTTGGCCCATGTTAATACGATTGTATATATTTACTCGTTGATTACTTGTAGCAAGAATTTACAATACTTATGTAAATATTAAATAATGCATTCATGAATAAAACTAGTACATACACACCTGTGGATATGTGCGTAGTCAAAGATACATGAATTAAAATAAATAAATGAACAAACTAATCAATACGTAATTAACATATATAATTATATACCCATAAAAATACACTATGTAAAAGTACACATGTGCACATGTTCGATCATATGTGTATGTCTATATGTACATGCAGAAATATATAGTTCATCAAAAGAACAGTTCTTCCTTATGTTCTGCGGTCCTGCAATCTCTAGAAATAGGGCCATCAAAGTTGTTGGGTGATTTGTGATCAAGCCTGATGTACTTTGGGGATGATTCTGGCGGTTGTCCCCTTGATCAAAAACCCGTATAGCTACAACCCAACTGCGCTGTGAAGTTTCTTTATGAACACTGTCCTCGCTCACATTCCTCTTTTCCCTGGAGCAAAAATGAGTCACAACTTCCAGCGTGGGGGATCCTTGACACGGCACCGACCCTCAGAAATCATCCCACCTTACCAGCAGCCATCCATCCATCCAGCATCCATCCCAACCTACCAGCAGCCATCCATCCCCCAACCAACTCCACTAGAACCGTCGGTCCAGGTGCTGGCGCCTGGTGTTGCTTCTCCCGGTGCTCAGCAAAGAGTCTCAGGAGTTCATCATCTGAGCACCAGTGGAGATGGCAGGGTCAGCCATGATGTTTGGTCATGATGATGCGTGATGACGCTTGATGCTTTTTGACCTTAATGATGGTTGGTGTAATGCTTCATTGTGGTTGAAAGCATGGTTCCTGACGGTCAGTGATGGTTCACAAGACTGTTACTGATGGTTGATAAAGGTTAAGAATGATCAAAACAGTAGTGTTGGTGTCTGACCGGAGATCCGTCTGGTCATAAACCACTGTCATGTTCAAGGGAAAGTCATTAGCAACTTTAGGTGGTTCTTCACCTACATGTAAATATAAAACGCACCAAAATGACTATATAGGCCATCAGGTTCTGAAGCAAGTGTTCATCGTTGGTTCTTGTTGATAGCTGGCATCTGTTCGTAGCCTGTTGTTGACAGTTCCTCACAGGGCAGAATGGCTGTTAACTGTAGGCATAGCTGATTTTCACCAGCTGGCATTGTTTTAGGATTCGTGTAAGCCTTGCGTCAAGTGGACATTCTGATCAACCAGCTGGTGACTGTGACAACTGATCGTTTTAGCTGAACAAAAAGCATTTCTCTCCCTCTCTACATACATATATATACTATACGATAAATACAAATCAATACGGATTGATCAATACTTAGACATAATATGACATAATATGAAAGTACTCTATAAATGCAATATATATATGTATATGTATTGATTTACGTTATGAATCATTTTTCACCGGGTTCTCTTCCTGGTGGTTGACTCTTGGATCCCCTGATCTCCAACTGGGAAGCGCGCTGGAGACATCACCTGCACGTTGGAAGATGACGTTTTCCCAGGGCCTGGTGCGGTGCAGTGCTGTGGGGCTCAATGTATATTACAATATGCATGGTTTTCTTGCTAGTTTATAATGTAGTGTGTGTTTTTTGGGAATGATTTAGAGGTATCCGACATTTATACAATATAAATATATATATTTATATATACAGTATATAGATGCAAATAGAATATCATACATATAACAAAAGGAGAAACTGATATACATTTTGCAGAAGTCTGGAAGCTTGGAGATGCTTGCTGCAACAGCAACAATGTTGCCCCTTCCAAGAAGCAAAGCTTTGGGTACATACCATGGTTCAGGATCTTTTGTGCTGCAACCAGTTGTGGTTGAGGTCAACACCAATGTGGTAAACCAGCCATTGCATCTGGCATTATATAAGCATCACCTGACGCGACCACGAGGCTACTCACCATGATTAAAAGTGATTCACCTTAGCCCAATCATTGTGATGGGTGTTGCCGGGTTTATGACATTCTACGCTGCGACTTGAATGACTTTGCCTTTCTATATTTTCGAGGCTTCATCCTCCAACAACATTACCCACTCAACAATGTCACCCAACACCAGCTAATCACGCTGGTAGCCTAAGTAGAGGGTGACACCCGCTGCTTTTCCTTCCATAAAGATGACCAATAAGCTATGGTGGTTTATTACTATAAATGACTACTAGTGGATGATTTGGGGGTACCCCTATAAACCTTAAAAGGTATCAGCTGATTTCGGATTGACGCGACTCAACGGGTTGGTTCACCACAGGTGGCGCCAACCTTGCCCTGCCAAGACGCCAAGGCGATGGGATCTCATTAGTCTCACCAGCATCAAACACGCCCAGCCTTAGCGTGTTGCGAAGGGGGCAGAAAGGTCAAACATGGGCCCCATCTGACGCGGCTTTGCTCACTACATCTTGGCACCAAAGTGGAAAAACATGTTTTTTTGGACATGTGAAAAATTGCAAAGAAACATCTACAGTAGCAACTTCACACCGACATAGACAAATCCCAGGTTGCAGTCAGTGCAGATCTATGGCATCCGATCTGACCTCAGAAATGGGAGATCTGCACGAATCAAAAAAAAACAGTTGGCGTTAAGTAGCCTTTGATCTACAGCAAATATGGATGGTGCATTCATATGGATCTACTATTGTAAGGCCTCCTTGCCCCCAAACGCTCATTGGTCACTACCGTCTTTAATGCCTAGGGACGTTTTGTGGGCGAAAGCAAAGATGTCCCGCAAGAACAGCATGAAGTCCTGCCGAACAATCCCAATGATTCCTGCATCTTCGTGTACCATGCTCCGACATTGCATGTGGACTAAGCTTGCGGTACAAAAGGATGATAACAATGAAGATGTTGAGCAGGGAACTGAGCAAGTTGGTCATTGTAGTCACCCACAGCCAAATATGATCCGTCGCTCGGTCACATATCACAATTGCAATTTTAGTCGATGTTCATGAATGATTGGGGAAACAACATGTAGACACATGTATGGCATGTTGTCACCAAAACTTGAAACTGGCCATCACCTTGCATAGTAAGCATGCGACACCAAGCAAAATTGACAGGTCTCACCGCATGGGCGGAGTTTGATTCCTGCATCTCGGTATAAGTCATCCGTCAAGGCAATCTACAAAAACACGGTGACATGTGTTGGATTGTGCACGTGGCGCTTCTAAAGACGGATGAAAGAGCGAATTGCAAAACGACACAATTTGATGAATCCGCACTGACCTTCATAGGTAGTGGTTTGATGTAACGCATCTGGCTAGATGAATGACAACTATCACTCAATCCACATTCTTGAGTCCATTTTGCATCAGTTGTCAAGCTTTTGCATTCCGCATTGTATCCAAAGCCAATCCTACTTTGCAATGCAATCTGACCCTTCTAGATGCCTAAGTTCAAAAACTCACAATCACATTGCCATACAACTCCCCCGAAACTCACTAATTAAGGATGTCCCAAACCTCAAAGTCTAATCTTTGGGCCGGACAACTGTTTACACATACCAAAATGGTGTTCCAGCGTCCAACACATTTGAACTGACAAAGCCCCCACCATTGCTCAGATTAGCCAATTGTCTGGCTAAGTCCCATCATGATAAAGCCCTGATCATTGGCGCTGATCATTGGCCCTGATCATTGACCAATTTTAAATGATTAGCCAATTGTTAATAAGATCATTTTTGTGACCCTATCAAAATTGATCAATTATTTTCTGGTTGGTGGTTTCAACCCTTACAGAAAATATTAGTCAACCACACATTTGCTAATAATTCCTAGTGAAAATAAAACTGTTTGAAACCAAGAACCAAATGATCTTGCTTGTTAACTGATCATTATTAGTTCTTGGTCAACGATTTTGGTCAACGATTCATTAGTTGTTGGTAAACCATTCCTTGGCAAGTCATGGACAACTGTTGGTTTAGCAACAACTAATAATGATCACCTATTGTTTGCGACTTTGCTCAACGATCAATTAGTTGTTAGTTATTAGCAAGTCACCCTTTTGGTCAATGGTTTTTCATCCGCTCCACGTGGAGCACGGGGAAATGCCATGCGCATTCGGGCCGGGGATCTGCCGGGATCTGCCGTGCCGCAGGAAGAGTTGAATCCCCATCTTATCCGAATCCGAAAACACAGCGTTTGTTGCCTCAAAAAAAACAAATACCTGGTGTAACAACCAAACTGGTACAGAATACCCTGCCTGGCATAACCAGACTGTTTGGTTGATAATGATCGATTCATGGATGATTGAGGAGTACCACCTGTGGACATGGTCGTTACTCGCAACGACGGCAGGCCCGCCTTGCCGTGGTTCATGTGTTTCAAGTGGCACAACTCGTGCAACAGAACCTGCCAGCATCGCTGGTAGGCCATGAATTGGGGGATTCTCAAGCAATAGGGAGCCCGCAAAAATGGTGGGTTTATTACTCTGAATGGTTTGCAATGGATTCTTTGGGACTAGCCCTATTTTGAGAAACCACCAGGTTGCTTCTATGGTACCACACAGCGATGTCGCTGTAGCGGCATGGGGCAATGAATCGAAGAGAAAACATCAAACAGCAAACAGCCACTGCTGCCGTGATGCCGCAATCTGCGTGCCATGGGAGATGAAGTCCGTCTGTGGATCCTGAGCCGGCCACATAGGATGCGATCCAATCAACAAGACCAGTGCGATTGCTTGCCAGTACTACTCCTACTACTTTTACCATTACATACTATTACATCTGCTGCTGCTACTGCTGATGCAATTACTGCTACGACTACTGCTACTACTGCTACTACTACTACTACTACTGCTGCTGCTACTACTACTACTACTACCACCTCCTTATAGGTAAGTTGATATATGTATGCCTCCCAACTTGTGATCTTAGCGTAACGAGTCAATACCAACCAAAGATTTGCTGATGGCCTTAATTTGTGTGACTCTAGATGTATCCATTAGCCATTGTTTTGGTTGTTGATTATTATTGTGGTTATGATGGATATGGATGAACCAACAACACAAGTTCTTAATCACTAGTACTTTTGATCATCAAGTGTTGCTTCTCAACCATCGTCAACCCTCATCCGCATCAGCCATCCGCAATCATCCCTTGACCATCCTGGACGATTGCTGGATAGGTCAGTCATAGCATGAACTGAGATCTCAGGCCCCTTTCGTGGGATGCAAGCGGAGCCGGAGTCGGATGGTCACCAGGTAGCGAGTCTCCTGGGGTTTTCGTAGCAGCTGTGAGCGAAAGGTATGCGAATGCGAACATACATGCATGGTACAAACAAATATGCAAATATATATATATATATAAATATATATGAACACTTGTAATTATGTATTATGAAACTTGTGGAAATCCCGGAACATGTAAAATTCAATCAAACTCACTTGCTTGTTCATAACCTGTGGTCGGATTGCGTGATGAACTCTGCCATTGGAGGTGGCCCAACAAACACACATGTCAGTGTGGTGGTTTGATTTACCGCAGAATGAAACATGGATGGGCAAGGGCACACTCTT
>VSDK01024102.1:181364-194059 GCA_009767595.1 Symbiodinium kawagutii
CACTCTTTCAGCATCCTTGTAGCTGTCATGACTACTATGCCAAGTTGGCCATGTTGCAGAGAGACGTTCGTCCAATCATCCTGCCAAAGACAGGTCAACATGTTGAATTAGAGTGAAAATGGTGTCTTGAACTGTGGATCTGAGTTTAAATCAGCGAGTTTCACAAGATCAACGTCTGAACAATCATTGACAGGCAAATGTTCAATGTTGATCAATGTTATACATCAGCGGGTGTGTGCGCAATTCTTTACGGCTCATGGCAACAGGAAAGATCGAACCACAGTTCAATGTCAAAATGCAATCATCGTAAGATCTTCTAGGGGATGGGCAGGTCAGGCGTAATCAAAAGATGCACAGAACGGCAAAAAAGTAGATTGTGGCATCTCCGCAAGTATGGAAACCATTTCATGATTTGGGGTATCCGGTATCCTTCCCTCTTTGCCGAAACAATCCATTGCTGTGACCGTTCTGCTCGGCCTACCCCGCGTTGTGTCCTCCAAGTGTGCCACTGGTCACAGAAGAACATCAACACCAAAGCCATGGATGACCCCAATCACTGTAGGACACTGGAAGTTGTAGCTCAGAAGCTTATTCCAAGGAAGGGTTCAGGGCAAAATCTAGGGGAAACCCCTATAATATCTATAATTGGTGGTTAAGAGTGGCTGGGGGGGAGCTTGATTTTCCCATCAACCCAGTGACAGCCCAATGAGCAGCTACTTCTGTTGCTGGTTCCCATCCTGAATCTCCGTGCCGTCGGGTCCCTGTTTCCTGGGCGACGTGTCGTTTTGAGGATTGAGGTGGATATGATTTTTCTGTGCCACTTCAGGTGGTTGGTTCCATGCCGTTTCATATTGGATTTCAATGGTTTTTGTATGCATCTCCCAAACCCGGTATATAGTAACAAGTCCTTTAAACAAACTGCAATGCACAATTGACTTTTGGCAGCCGTTCTTAAACTTTTGGGGGATCACCAACACTGGCAATGACCTTGACCCGCATCCAATGATCATTGGAAATATATGGGCTTTAGCTTTGTGATTTTTATGTGTGCATACGTGTGGATAGAACACCCAAGTGTCATCTGGATATCCAGAAAATGTTGCCAAACGTAGGTATCTGATCCAAATGATTAGCAATGTCTCGGACTATCCGGTACCAAATCAACACATGTTTTCTTTCCTGCATACTTCAGCAGTCTTTGTGGTCCTTCCTATCTACTCTTGCCTTATGACATCTACTTCTTCCCTTTCTACCACATCTTTTTCCTTTTTCCTTACGTTGCTTTTAGTGTCAGGATTCAGTCCGTTACAGCCACCACCAGCAATTACTGGTTGTTCTTTGCAAGGATCTTTGTCTTGGGGTGTTTGTCTTGCGCTCGTGGCGAAAGAGTGCATTCATTCGTCCGTTCAAAATTCAGACAGGCACCAAATCGGAACTTGAAAGCCATATTGAACATGTGCATTGTATTGGAACAACTCGCCTTCAACAGAAACAAACACTTGTCATCCGAATCAGTGACTATTTAAAACAAGACAAGAGAATCAATACATTTTCTGGGCAGCATCCTTTTCCCGTCTCAAATTCTTCAACAGCAAGACACCCGACAATCACAACGACACTCCCAACATGCCATCTCCACCAATTGGCATGGTTTCTGTGTTCCCCATGGCAAGTGTAACCTTTGGCATGTCCCAAGAACAACAATTAATGAATTACATCATCATCATCATCTGCTATTATCAACCAGCATTGACCATAGCTCCCTCTCTCTCTCTATTCACCTTTGCACATGATCAAGCAGGGATTCATCCTTGTCAGCCATGCTCACGTTTATGGTTGCCTAATACATCAGTCTATTCGCTATAAACCAGCCGCAGTCAACCAGTGTTAACAACCATCAACCACGGTCAACCATTTTCCAACCACTAATCTCTCCTCCAACCATATCAACCATTCACACGGTGTTAACCACAGTATTCACCACTCTCAACCACTACCAACCTGGGATCAAGCACTGTCAAGCGCCATGACTCTCCACCACCACTGGTAACCACTGATCCGCCAACGATCAGGGCTCCCGGGCCGAAGAATCAAGGGCTCCTTGCAAGTGACCCCAGCCTTCTTGGCCTCGACCACGATGGTGGATGGTTGGTGTAGATATGATGGTTTTATAGGTGGTTATAGTATCATATAATGGTTAATAGTAGGTTATAGATATGATGGTTTTATAGTATCATAGGTAGTTCATAGTAGGGATCAATCATAGGTAGTGAATAGTAGGGATCAATAGGGGGAAATCAGCAACAAAGATAGGGGATATGATGTTTTTTTAGGTGGTTTAGGTAGTTATATGTTTTAATCATTGGGATTAATAGGAGATAGTCACCCAACAAACATGAAAAAATGATGGTTTTATAGGGACTACTATCTGATGGTCATAGTACGTGGTGCATGGCTATAATAGGGGATAATAGGCTTTAGTACCATATCCACAATGGCTATAATTTATAGTGGATAACAATAGGGATTTATAGGGGATAAACACCACCATATGGTTAAGATATGATTAGCGATAGTCAATGATGAATTATGTAATCATGCTTAGTGATGGTAATACTGGGCATGGATCTTCAATGATGGGGAAAGAAATGACTTAGACACACAATCACTGGGGTAACCCTGGGTTAGATCAAAACACGGGTGAAGGCGCTACAACATTCCAGTTACTGAGACGCAAGCAAGTCCTGCGCACCATCGATCATAGTACCACTTTTTGCGCATTCAGCGTTTGCGCTTGTAACATCCAGAGTTGCTGCGACTACAACATCGCAGCTCACCAGTTGATGACGGCAATTTGCTGCTACAATTAAAAAATCATCACAACCCGACTAGCCAATACTACCATTGCAGTAAGTACTCCAACTGAATCATCCATTCCCAACGAAACATCCGGCTGGCGGTGGTAGCTCTGCGAACCTTGCTGGACGGAGAACACAAAGGTGAATGGGAAACTAGTTGTTTGACCATGTTGTTTGTTATGATCCTGATTAATTGGGGTTCAACCAGTATTAGCCAGGCCACTGTAACTGTAGTTACTATTATCTCTGTCATTGACGACTATTCACAATTATTAACCATTGGTAAGCAATATCAAAATTGTTCACCATTGCTTCCCATCATAAACCGCTTTTCACCATTGTATATTAATCATTCTCCATATAAGCACCATATAAGCACCATGTGTTAACCTTTCCATCTTTGGTTAGGATATATCAATCATTCTTAACCATCCTTAACCACCGAAAATCTCATGGTATTCGTAGCGCCCCACCTGCGGGTGGTGCTCCGAAAAAAAGTTGTAGCGCAAGCCGAACTGGCGACAAATCGGTAAGGCAACCTGCATGAGCGGGGGAGCCCGGCACCAATCCAAATACCATGAAAGGATTCAAGTTCCTGGTCATGACAGGGGTGGGTAATAACTATGACACCGGTTTTTTAAGATAAATATGAGATTGAGGGAGATTGTAGGGGTTGGTTAACATGATAATAGGAGACAAGTAAAGGTGTAAGCAGTGTTATAACCATGGTATCATAGGGGATTGTAGTGGTTAATAACAGGGAACAATAACCAACAATGGTTAAACAACTACTAGTTGGTGGCTTCTAACCCATGGTTAAGTATAGTGGCTAATAACGTATTGCAACGGTTAATAATGGTCAATTATATAGCAATGATCATTATCTGGTGGTTGAAGCACCCCGAAAAATATATCCTTGTTAATCAATGAACCATCCCTAAATATAGGGGGACATAGAAAATGTTTACAACCAACAACTAGACAATGATTTGACATACCATCACCAAATGTTGCAATGTATGCAAGTTGTTGTTCAATTGTTGGCAATGGTTGTCACTATATCCCCGATGATCAACCATGGTTGATAATAATGGTTTGCACGGATTAGGCAGAACTGATTCAGCAATGAATTGTTCGACATATTTCAGGATGGTTGATTATGGTTGGCTTCTGCGTGGGTGTAAGTGCAGCTGAGCATCGATACAAAACAAATGCAATCATCGTAGCTGAACATATTTATAGCCTTGTAGCTTGTATTTATAGCTCATCCACCCCGTCATGCAATGAATATCATAGGCCAATGGAGCAAACCCCCAAATCGGACCTGAGATCATTGCACCACGGAAGAATTCCGTTGATGAATAATAGGAAGTGGCTTGGCCGAAAGGAACATTCACAGGCACCGCAAAGATGCAACATATTTTCTGATGTATAATTTGGTCAGGCTTCCAGAAATGGCTCTATCTCAGGGTGTCCCTAGTGATGGGGTCACACGGAATCATGAGCCCCACTAAACAACACCAAAGCGAGACGTGTTGTGGCAATGCGATGTCGTTCTCCTCAGTCAGTACACCCCGGCTGCACCCTGCCTTCGTATTCAACTCATGCAAAGTTCGAACCACTTTGTCTCGATTCTTCAGAGGCACCTGAAACGAATCCATCGGCCGATGACTCACACACCGCGGGGTGATGATACTTGGGAAGCAAATTCACAACAAAAGGAAATTCAACCGGGAGATCCATAGAGAATTGCAGCGGCCGCGTAGTTGAGTAGTCACCAACACGACCGTGAAGATAGTGCCACAACGCGAGCTTTTGCCATGAAACCGAATCTTGTCACAATGTTCATAGGAATGGCCAACCCAAAAGAAACAATTGTGGTCGGTTGCCAAGCATGACAGGTGTGGTACCAATTTGGCTCTGGCCGAAAACCTGCATGCACTCAAGTTGATCAAGCGGCTTAATGATTGATTAAACTGGTCAACACAGAAATGGCCAACAGTGGGAAACTACTCAAGGTTAACGATGGCCAATCATGGATAATGATGCTTAACATTTGTTTACTTACTATATGATGGCTCAAATCATTGATCGTCAATGGTTCCTTTTCGGGTCCGCCTTCTTTCCCTCAGCTGTCCGCATGGAGCTGAAAGAAAAGTACCTCAGTGACAGCCTGGTGAGGTGGGGAAGCTTCCTAGCTCAAGTGGCTTGACCAGCTGGTTCTCCTAGTCGCACATCGGAGGCAGGCCCTTCTCAGTCAGTGTAATGTTGGGGCTGGAGCCATGGCTGGTTCGCCACTCGACCAAATGTATAGTTAGAACTAGCATCAGGCGTAGAGTGCCCCACAGCGGTTCCATGGTGTTCATTGATTGCATGGTGTTAAACACCCAGCCCTGCAATGAGTATCTTGGCATTTTCAGACAGGATGAAAGCAGTACAACCATACAACAGGGGTTTGCTTGTCATTGCACTTAATAGTATGTGCAGTACCAATCTGGCCAGTGGTTTCAAGCCCTATGAAAAACATCAGTCAACCAACCAACCATCTACTAATACATTCAGGACAATGAAACATGTCTAAACCCACCAACCAGTAGTTGTTCAACCACTATTGTTGGTTATTTTTCCCTATTATCAACCATCATGAATGGTATAAGCCCACCAACCAGTTACTGCTTGGCACCAATTCTCATGCAGCGGAACTTGCTGGCCACTCTGCGCCGAGGATAGCACAGTGATCCCAAGGATAAGAGCGTCTCCACCGCGGGCTGGCAGGGGGTGAGCTTGGGCAAGAAATGAACATACACAGCTATAGGCCATGGGATGCCATAGGCCATGCACAGCAGTTCTCCATGACCTCAATGAAGCATGTTACAGGACTAACATGGACTAACTCTTCATGTGTTTGAAAATCATATCGTGACTAAGACTATTTGAAACATGTTCCAGCGAAATCCCAGCAACACTGGCAAAGCGCCAGTTGCTGAGCAAACTCAATGTTGGATCCATAGAACCAGAGACCAAATCTGTGACCGATGGGGGTATCCATGGGGTATCCTCAAGCCAACCCTGGGTTATCCCAGGGGCGATGGAGAAACCCATAGCCTTGGTAAGAGCCTGTCTCGTTGCCGCGGGGTGCATGCTTCTTTGGTGCTTTCTTAAGCCAGTTTGGGGACCTCATAGAGGTGGGTTATCACTAGAAATGAGTGATAAACTGGATGATAATGCGGGGCATGTGTATTTTGAGAAACATCTATCTACTTCCACGTTGTGACTGTTTGTTGCTTCCCACATCTTGGGTGCCTTTTCATGGCAATTTGCTCATGCCTGTCAGTCGTAGTTGCGCCGACCTTTTTTGGACTCCATCACTGCTTTTGTTGATTGCAACTCCATCTTTGCGACTAACTCCAGCCTCTTCCTTTTTGATCACCTTTGTCCATTCCAACCTTTCTCCGGTAATTTTTTGATGCTGAACAGAAATCAACCATTTGCCATCACAAGTCCAACCTGAACCCATATACCCATGGTTGGCTGGTTGGTTGGCTGCTTGGCTGGTGGGCTGGTTGGCTGATTGGTTGGTTGGCTGGTTGGTTGGTTGGTTGGTGGGCTGGTTCGTTGCTTGGTGCCCATCTTCTCCGCATTCCAGCGGCACCTCCTTCCACACCGTCTTGGGTGGCGGGGGCTCACGTCCTCAATGAAGCTTGCAAGTTGGGAAATGTATATCATCATGAGGTGGAAAAAAGCTTAAAAGCTTCATTGAAATCATCAAGTGTATCACTGTATCACCATCCACTGGAAACATATGTGTATCATGATCACGTATCACTAAAAAAGACACTTGGTGACTCTAGTAGTTCACTTCTTGGTCGACGAGATTCCAAAGTAGTTGGAAGGTAAGTTCTTAGTCAACGAGATTCACCAACTACTCATCTTAGGTAGGATTCCAGTGAATGCTAAGAACTATAGGTCACTAGTAGTTCTTATATAGTCCTTAGGACTTGGAAGGTCCTTTCTTCAAGCCAAGCTCACCGTGACCATCGGTAGCACGGAATCTGAGCTCCAAGACGTAGCCGGATGGCTCTCGCCACCAAACCCAGGGATGATGGCCCCGGAGAGCCCTGGCGGAAGCTGCGGTGCGGCGGCAGAAATGGCCACGGGGCTGTCTCTGTGGATATGGCCACTGAGTCTAACCTGATATGGGGCCATAGCTGTTGAACCTGAATTGGATATGGTGTCGCCTAGTCAAGGTTCAATTAAGGTTCAGCAGCTATTCAACTACAGTGGTATTTGCCGTTGCTGGTAGTTGTAGCCTAGTCCAACGACGTAGATATACGTCTCAAAGTCAAATGCCGAGGTAAAGACCGTATTCTCAGGATAAGAACGTATTGACATATTGGAACTATTTGATGGTGACTTCGTAATGGATCAATGATTGACGGCCAATCGCAATGTTGACAACTATCTGAAATCAAATCCAATCTGTTCCAAAAGGAAGCCAACAAATAATCACATGAAAGTCTTTCCACGATCCTAAGGAGTCTCACCACACTCCCAATAGGTCTTGCCGCGGTTTGTCTATGAGTGGGCTCTTTGTCTCAACTTGTTTTTCTATTTTCCAAGTTTCCCAGCCTGTTTTTTTTCACAAATTGAGCGCGACAAGGGTTGTGTCAATGACCACAAGTGCAATTGAATTTCAACACCTGGCAACGGGCTGCTTTCTAAAATCATCGCGTTTCCTTTCTGCCCAGCAAGAATAAATATTGTCTGTGCTAGGCTAGATTTCTGAGCCTAGTTTGAACCCAATAGGGGCATCCGTCCCAAATGGATCTTGCAAAAACCCATTGAAAGAGGCACAAAAGACCTATCTTGCACAGGGTATAGTCTATCATATCTAGCAATAGCCCATCATCCAACTTTGTTAAACGGATGGTTTATCAACATTTCTGCACCGAAACTTACTTGCACATAATTTACGCATGTTGAGATGAGCCATCAAGGATTCATGATGAAACCAAACAATAGTGATCCCCGTGTCCCCCGGATGCTGCCTTTGCTTCGCCATCCGTTTCGGTGGCTTTTTCGCTCTCTTCCCTGCACCCAGATAAAGGTCGCACATGGTCATGCGGGATGGCGGGGTCTACGATGTCTACGCATCAACCGGCGATTGGTATGCAGTGTTGACCTCCCATCAATCAGAGTCAAAGAGGGTCTGGCGCGTGTCGATTAAGCAGGACTTTTTGGGCGCTTGCTTGTAGTCGTATCATTGCTATTCAGAATACACCTGCAAAAAAACAAAGAAAACACCAGCACAATACACCTGCGATCATTAGTGGTTGGTTACATTCCTTTTATGCTTTCATTATCAAGATCAATGACTAAGCAAACCTCTGGACATTCTAAATCTTCCTAGCTGTACCCGCAAATATTTTGACCCATTCACATCCTGGCAATTTCTAAATTCGAGAGCTGGCTCTCCTGATCAGTGCAGTTTCCCAGTTTAATGCATAAAACAAACTATTCCGGTAAATCAAAAACAAACAAAAAGAAACACTAAAGTCAGCAAATACATAAACAAACAAATATAAATAAATATATGTATATATATAATATTTCCATCTATATATTGTTCAGCCACCAAATATCACCATCACAGCTCCACCACCCCTCCCATGTGCCTGACATCCAGCGGCCGCGGTTCCTTCAGGATGCGTTTGATCCGCACCACGCGCGGGGGCCGCAGGGCGCGCGCCCGCGCGCGCGCCGCGCGCTGCGCGGCCGCGGAGGAGGGCAAGGTGCTGCGGCGGCGGAGGGACGCAGCCTGGCGATCTGAAGTTACCCAATACTCAACCAATATAATGGCAGTATGGTGTACTATAGATTAACAGTTCGGATTGTTACCCAATAGACTTGGTTACCCAATCTATAGTTTTAGATAGTTTCTAGTTAATCTATAGTGTAACAACAAGTGTAACAATACTGAAGTTTATCTATAGTGTAGCAATACTATAATCTATAGTGTAACAACAAGTGTAACAATACTGAAGTTTATCTATAGTGTAGCAATACTATAATCTATAGTGTAACAACAAGTGTAACAATACTGAAGTTTATCTATAGTGTAGCAATACTATAATCTATAGTGTAACAACAAGTGTAACAATACTGAAGTTTATCTATAGTGTAGCAATACTATAATCTATAGTGTAACAACAAGTGTAACAATACTGAAGTTTATCTATAGTGTAGCAATACTATAATCTATAGTGTAACAACAAGTGTAACAATACTGAAGTTTATCTATAGTGTAGCAATACTATAATCTATAGTGTAACAACAAGTGTAACAATACTGAAGTTTATCTATAGTGTAGCAATACTATAATCTATAGTGTAACAATAAGTGTAACGATAAGTGTAACAATTAGTGTAACAATAAATGTTCAGACAGTTTACAGAACTTGGTCCCCTATCATTATTATGAATCGCAAGACGTATGACCTCACCAGGGTAATACCTACCGCGATCAGGTAGATGGTTAGTAAGTCTCAATCACTCAGTGCAGTGGCAGCGGCAATTGCAGCAGCGCGGATTCCTTTTCAAGTGCATCTACTTTGGGCGTCTTGAGCCAAAGTAAGTCGGTTCACATCATCTTTACGATGAGTGCTGTACTAGGTATATGACTTGGTATGACATGACATGTCCTACCACACACCCACTCGCAATTATCGTTAACCTATAGTTTTGTAGTTTTACACAAAACTTGGTTACCCAATCTAATACGTACAGTGGATTGAATGCTTCAGTACAAGTTATTGTAGAACAATGCAGCCAAATGATACAACAGAGAGTCCGTTGGACAACAAAGTTGTTCATAGGCATAGCATTACAGCAGAGAGTCCGTTGGACAACAAGGCCGTATGCGCATATCGACAAAACTGTACATCGCAATCGTTCCTGCAAAAGATGAATTAAATCGGTATCAGTTGATTTGCCATCACATCGCGTGATGGACTTTGGAAATTGAAAGCACTAAGAAACTAAAGTCTCTCACGTGTGCTTCAGCAGGGCATAGCTTGACTAGATCCTCAAGATTTTCGTCGTCGCTTCTCCTGCGCCTGTTGGATTCTCTCCCCCTCAATATCTGCCAACTCCTCAACGCGACCCTCAAGTGCTGCCAATTTGCGACGTGCAGATATCATAGCACCATGAGTAGTAGGAAGTCCAAGCGATTCTGCCTGGGCTATGACAGCCTGAATCTCCTCAACATCGTCACGTTGAAGGATCCTCTGGAGATTCTTGATGGCGTCCGCTTGATTGGTGGCTGGTACAAGACTTTTCACCTTCTTCTTCTTCTTGGGTGCGTTTTCCCGAGGAGTAGATCCAGGAGTAGCTGCATCATCACGTGCCGGGGCACTCGAAGAAGCTGCAGCTGAAGACTCGGGGGCAGCCTTGGGACGTGCAGTCGACCTCGGAGATTCCTCCTTCGGTTTTGCGACTCCCATTGCAATGGCACGCTTACCTGCGTCTTCATTGGGGTTCAACATCAGGCTTCGCTCCAAGACTTGAGCAAGTTGTCCACCTTCCAGACTCTGATCATGAATTTCAGGAGAATGTGAAACCAATCGTGGCCTACAAGAGTGTCCTGCGAGAGTGTGTTGTAGGAGTGTTGTCAGAAGCGTTTCACACCAAGAGTCTGGTTCTCTAACATCGATAGTGAACACTGGGGCTGTTTATGCCATTTGAGACAGCAAGTTCACTTTGTAAATGCATGTTCATTCCGTTCTAGCTCTATCACCATGATCCGAACGCGCGAGCATTCAGCTTTGTGATTTCCATCTTGTTGGTATGAGTCCCTGTATGAGCATCCCCAAATGGTGCTTTGACACCATCTGATCGTCCCGCTGTCACCAAAATCAAGCCAAGATCACCCCTCTTTCTCAATCTTGGAAGCGGTTCAACTTGGATGGCGATATGCACTCCCGGATATCTGATATACTCTTCATATCCCAAATTAAAAAATATATATGTATCTATATTAATATCTATTCTCATTCATTCTCATGATCTTGCTGATTTCTCCTGCTCCTAGTGGTGCCATCCATCCCGCCAGTCACCACCTGCTGCATGAGCCGTCTCCAACAGGCTTTTCCTTCGCCGCAATTCGCGCGTTTCTGAGGACTGCTGGAGACTTGCTCCCTGGCCACATCGATGCTTTGGAAATGCTGAGGAAAATTTGTTAATGGGTTTGTGGTTGTTGGTTTGCTGGTTTGTTGGTTTGTGGTTGTTGAACGTTGTTGATTGGTGATTGTTGGTTGTTGGTTTGTGGTTGGTTGTCGTTGGCTTTTGGTTGTTGGTTTGCTGGCTTGTGGTTGTTGAACGTTGTTGATTGGTGATTGTTGGTTGTTGGTTTGTGGTTGGTTGTCGTTGGCTTTTGGTTGTTGGTTTGCTGGCTTGTGGTTGTTGAACGTTGTTGATTGGTGATTGTTGGTTGTTGGTTGTTGGTTTGCTGTCTTGCTGGTTTGTGGTTGTTGAACATTGTTGATTTGTGACTGTTGGTTGTTGATTGTTGGTTTGTGGCTGTTGGTTGTTGGTTTGCTGTCTTGTTGGTTTGTGGTTGTTGAACATTGTTGATTTGCGATTGTTGGTTGTTGGTTGTTGGTTTGTGGCCGTTGGTCGTTGGTTTGTTGCTGTTGGTTGTTGGTTTGTGGCTGGTGGTTGTTAGTTCAGGCTGTATTGTTAATTGTTGATTTGTGGTTGTTGGCTTGTGGGTGTTGGCGGTGGGTGGTTTGGTGATTTGATGTATTTGCTATTTTTTGTTTGTTGTTGGTTGTTAAAGATGGTAAATGCTAATGTTTAATGAGGGTCATTAGTGATATGTCGAAAACTAGTGCTCTGGGATAGCATCAAAACCAACTGCAGCGGCAATAGACAGGTGCTGATCCCAACTGTGCATTTCCACCACTGCCATAGCCTCACATCATTCCTACTGTTGGGCACGGTCTAGTAGCAACTACCGCCCCAATTCTTAACACCTGGAGCGTTGGGTGTCCGGTGGGATGTGTTCACTGGGGTGGGTGTCGAGCCAAGGCCCTCCTTCGATTCAAGCTATGGCTGAACATTTGCAATAGCGCTTGTCATTCTGCAGGAGTGAAGGGAAATGACCACAGTCACAGCCAAATGATCGAATGGTCCAGAAAATCAAGGTCCAAAGCGGCTTGAACATGGGAGATACCAACCAATTCCGGACCTTGATTTATCATCCCATGGGGCTGGATCTCCAGAAAATCCAATTACCAGAAAATCAGGTAAACCAGCCCCAATTTCTTCAGCTTAGTGGCCATCAAATGTGGAATTTTCCAATCCACAGGTCGTGACGCCACCCCACCCAACTCAGCGCTACTCCGAGGCCTTGAAATATTCCAGATCCACTCCTCTAGGATGAGGACGTTTGCAGGTGCATCATGAGGTAAAACCCAGCAGTTGCTTGACTGACACAGGTTTCTTTGGGGGTTGTAAAATGCGTCAAAGGATTGACATAGTGTGATTTGTCAATTGGCTTGTTACTTGTTACTTGTTCATTGGGTTGTTAAATGTGAGTTGCTGAACAATTCACCAAACAGTTGCAAGTTGAACAAAAACACAGAAACCAAAGGGTTCAACTGTTATCAAGGGGATCGTAAACTTCACAATACTGGGTATCGTTCCTGTCATACTTCTTCTTGAACCACACGAGCTCCCACACATGATAATCGGACAGCATCCTATTCAGGTCGACCCATCCGCCCTCGTCACATTTGATTTGTCGGCTTGGGTCGTAGCCACGTCCCGGTTTGTGTCC
>VSDK01024110.1:0-29040 GCA_009767595.1 Symbiodinium kawagutii
TCCAAACATATGACTTGCAACCGCAAGCTAAATGCAAGTATCAATTACTGGTTGGTAGTTTCAAGCCAACAATCCTACTTAATCAACCAACCATCCCTAAATGTTGGGGAGAATATGTCTTTCTTCTTTCTTTTCTTTGTCGACCGTTGTGGGCTTAGCCCGCTGGCTTTGAATGCATGAGGAGAATGGCCGCAAGGGGGGCAAATCCTGGGGAAATCAAACGGATGTGTAACTCGACTTTTCCCGTACTTTTCGACCTCGCTCCAGGGCAGAATTCGGGCAAGCAGCTTATCTCTTAATTCTTTTGTCCGCAACCAAGGCTTTTCGGGTTCAATCTTGACGAATATCTCGTGTGTTGCCGTCAAAAAAAGCGATCATGAGACACTGTCATGGACCATTGGCCGTAATCAAATCTTAAACAAAAAACAACCACCGTTGTTTTCACAACATTCTCAAACACCAGTATATTTCATGATGAATCACTAAGTATGCGCCAGAATTATTCACCACTATAATGAGCAACCATGAGGAACCATGAGGAAGATTGATCTATTACTACCACCAGTATTTCCAAGCACTATGAAGCCATGCACAACCAGAACCCACTGCAATGTGGGCCCTAACCACGCACCTCACAGCTGTTGGTTGTGGCCACCGCGCCTCGTCGAATCCGTCCTTCTCCCGGTCCGAGAAGTTGGGTTGCTGCGTGCCGTGTCCGCCTACCCGTCCCGGTCTCTCTTCACTTCACCGTGCCGTGAGCTCCATGGCTAGGATAGTAATGGAGCCATGGTTAATTTGAATCATGGATAGTTTGTAATCAATGATTAAGCCATGGCTAGGTTTTGTCGAGTGGTTAATCAAGTAAGTAGTTTAGTAGTTGTGGTTAATACCAGTTGTGAATCCATGTGGCTAGTAAGTAGCACTAGATTAATTACCATGGTGATTCATTACTTTGCAAGAATTATTGTAACAGATTCTACTAATGATCACCATGAGTACTACTAGTAATGGTTAACTAACCTAACAATAAACATGGCTAGTGTGTAACCATGATTCACCATGGTTAATCTAGTGGTTCATTACTGGATGATTGATTGTTAAGTAGTGGTTGATTGATGGTTCACCATGGTGATAGTGACGGCTGGCAACAATTGTTTTGACGCTTAATTACTAATGATGCTTGGTTATTGACATACCATAGTTGATAATGGTTTATAGTGCTTAGCAATGATGAAGTATGACTAATGTTTAAGCATGACTCGTGATTAACCATGTCTAAAAATAATGAAAGTCTTTGAATGATCGCAGTGCTTCGTACCCGATAGTAATCATTTACCATAGGCATTGACCGCAGCAACTCAATCACTTCGGCGATGATGAAGTCCATCATCCAATAATCAACTCCATAAACCAACATGAACTATTAACAATCGTAAATTCCATCAATTCACCATCAGTGAACCATTGATTAAGCACCATTAACCATCAGTTTACCGTCACATAACCATCAAATCAGCATTATAACTCCTATTGCACCCTATAAAACTGCTTGTGATCCTCATTGCTGATCATAATCCCTGTTAACCCCAAGCCTCAACCACAACGATGACCTCCACCAGCGCTTCTCCGACTAAGCGGCTGTAGAAGAACAGGAGGCTGTCACCAGAAACTGCTTCGTCCACCAGCCACCTGAGGAGTTGGTTGGATATGGTTTCAGAAGGTATTGTAGTGGTGAAGAATAGGGGTTGTAGTGGTTAATGATAAGGGATGTATGCTTCATAGTAGGGGCTATAGTGGTGAAAAATAGGGATTATGGTGGTGAAGTGAATAATACGGGATATAGTGGTTGAAAGATGTTAAAAGGGGGGGTATTGACCATATGGTGGTTCATTAGGGTAACTACCATCAATTCTATAAGCATCAATTCTACAGAGTGGTACCCCCCGGTTAGGTGACTTCGGTTGGTTCAGTAGGACAACCAGCATCCATCGAAGATATAACTATACTTAGGTGGCTTTTAAACCAGCGGAGCCAACCAGGCGGAACCACTCTACGGGGTGAAACGTTATGGCTGTTGATGTTAAGTGAGGCTTTCAGCCATCAATTTAAGTAGAAGTGAACCACGATTGTTTCTCGTTGACGACTGACAGGGGGTGTTGCCATGGACTTCACATGTTTGAACCTTCCATTTCGAGGGGTTCACTCGTAGCCATCAAAGGTGACGCATGTGGTGATCAGCTTCCAATGTAGCGAGCTGTCGCCAGCCACCACGGCTGGATGTGCAGCTGGGGTTGGTGAAGCCATGGTGAACTAAGCCCTATGTTGGGTAGCTGAACTAAGCCCGTTACGAAACCATGGGAATTGTGACTGCCGTGGGGGTGCAAATCCAAGCTTCAGAATTCCTCCAGTGCTCAGTTTATCCGACCATGACGCTGGCTCCTCTCATGGTGCAAGATCTGTTTCGCTACACTCTGGTGAAGTAACATTGCAATGAAAAATCCACCAAACATGGATTATTTCCCAGAGTTTCCAAAAAAAATGATGGATTTGCCATTGCCGTCTTAGTTTACCCTAGGGTAGCCGTGGTTATCAACTTTTGTGCTTCGTTGCCCTATCCCTGTGCCATCAACGGCGCACTGGTCCGCGCCACTTGATGCCAGCTTTGATGTTCTGCCTGGTCGGTCGAGAACCTCGAGAAGCAGCCACTGTTTTTGCGACATCGTTTCCGCGTTCAGGGCAATCGGAAGTTCCAATGACATAGTGAGGATGGTGAAGGTTGATGATATCCTCTCAAATCCTCCAAGTTACGGCCATTATTTGCTGACATCCTTCTTTCGGTATCTTTCAGTAATCATGAAAAAGAAAACAGTTGTCGCTTGAAATCATCATCATCATCATCATCATCATCATCATCATCATCATCATCATCATCATCTGTTGACTGTGATGTTCATTCAAACGTCATACAGCAGCTGTCATGGGTACCACACAATCATTCTTCCGAGATACACCTTCCCCAGCTATCACTTTTAAGAGTGAAAGGTTTGATTTTCTCTGCTATCTACTTTGATGTGCACCCCCACGGCGAGCTGGTCAGTGGTCACAATTCCAATGGTTTCGTATCGGGCTTAGTTCATCTACCGAACATAGGGCTTAGTTCACCATGGTTTCACCAACCTCTGCACATCCAGCTGTACCCGACCACTCTCAGGGAGTCCCAGAAATGAGGCTGATCCATAGGCTGATTAACCATGATTCCCTGTGATCCATAGGCTGATTAATAGTGATGCTCACAGAAAAGATGAGTCATTTTCCTATGATCCATAGGCTGATGAAACATGATTCCCAAAAACTCCTGGATTCCCAAGAAGTATCTCCGATGGTACCCTGTTATACACCAGCTCATTAGTTCGAGCTCTGAATCAGATCGAAGAGGATAAAAGGATTTATAAACCAACAACAAACTCAATCGTCGCTGGTCCCTGGCTGTGAGTCACTATCAACAAGCATATTGACCATTTTGTTAGCCATCCTGAGCACTTTGATGTTAATTGATTAATAAGCTCAAATGCCTGACCTGAGGAGCAGCATCAGCCCCTGAGAGAATACTCAGAGGTAGGATCCTTCAGTTTGCATGAAATTCGCTTGACCGAACATAGTCTTAGGGTGTAGATAATCATTAAGATGAGTTTGATAGCAATCAAATTGTTCATCAGGTGAGATCAACACTCAAGTTGATCTGAACTGATGATCCTATTAGTTGATTTGTACAAGCAGCGAATATCCATGATTGCAAGCAATCATGCGATTGGCACGGGCAGTGCACAGATCAAGCGGTTTTGAAATGCACGGGGGTCGCCATTTCAGGGAACGTGTCATGACTGCTCATCACTCAGACCCCAAATGGAACCTCCATCACCCATCATCAAAATATCAGAATCAATCAGATTGGAGAGAAGCTGTTGATGCCTAGCTAAAAACCAGCTTACTGACCAATATTCCACACTCAATAGTGGTTGCTTGTTGTTATCAAGTGTTGTTGCTTATTGACCAATATTCACTAATCAATAGTCACCGATTATTGTTATTGATAGTTGAGCTATCAATTTGATAGTTTGTAACAAAGGAATTCTAGTTGATCTTAATTGATGCAGTACTTGATATGAAACTCTGCGAGATACGGTCCAACTCCTTGATGATTTGGTGGTTTCTTAAACTGAGCGGGTACCCCCCAGTTGTCATCCAATTCATGACTCCAACCATTGTGGTCGGTATATCCACTATCATTGCTGATAATCCCCGTACTATTAACCCTTCTTAACCATGAATAAACTCCAACCATAACAGCCTGGGGGCTTCCCGGAGGAACCCCCATTTGCTTTGCTGGGGATGCATGGTCAACCCCTGCCCGGCAAGCGTGGCCAGCCCTTCCGCCCCGGCTCGTCCAGGCGCTTTGGGATGCATCTGGACCATCCATCAGCACCTGGCGCAACCAGTGATGCCATAGTAGTATCATAAATTAGTAGTGATGTCATCACTTGAGTAGTATAACTATTCTTAATACAAGAATATAATCACTGTCGTATTGTGAAGTTATAATAGTAGTATAACAAGATTATGATACAAGACATCACTACTTGTGATGGCAAGCAGTACTAACTAGAATTGTTCTTTGCCAAGGCAAACATCTTTAATCATAGTTCCTCTGCACATGATTCAGCCTAGTGGCATGACCTTGCCCACAGCAGCCAACTGATTACCCTGGGTACCAGCTGGACTTCGGGCGGCCACTCCTGGTAGCTGCTCCCTGCTCCAAGTGCTTGCTCTTCCCAGGGATGGGTGCTCTTACCAGCTGCCAACCAGCTCCCAACCAGCTCCCAGCCCCAGCTGACCTTGATGTTCTCTGGAGCGTCGTCAAAGCCCCAATGACCGCAGAAGTAGTCCTTCATCTTTAAGGCCTGGGTCCCATTTTTCGCTGTGGCGGCGTGTCAGCCATGGTGTGCCCCTTTTGAAAGCCCTACAAGGTGGGAAGCCAACCATGTATTAGTTGGTTTATAACCAACTAAACTGAGGTGATTCCTACCGCTTAGTGGGGGTGAACTAACCTCATTTAGAAGTGCTGGGGGCCCGGTCCCTTGCATGATTCGTGGTTTCCCCGTTGTAAATGATCACAACTTAGGGGCTACCACCATGGCGACAACCCCATCACTGTGGGTGGCCAACTGCCAACAACGTACTGATGATGTGCGAAACCATCTGCACAATGACTGCCCGCTAACAAGTATTGGTTGGTGGCAACCATCCCAAATATCGAGGAAAAATGTTCAAAACCACCAGAGTATTGATGTCTCAGGGAATGCATTGATTCCAAGTCCTAGGGTCCTAGACCCGACCAGGGAGATTTCCACTCAAAGCTACTGATGATCTCCAGCAGTTCAGCTGGTGACTCTGCATGGAGTCAATCTGTTTTTGGTACCCTTTGGCTGCTAATCTCGTAGATCGGCAGGCAAATCCACCATGCAAGCAAGTAGATTGCCTAGCAAGGGAATGGCTGTTTCCAAGCCAGCTATGTTTCTGGAATCTCCCACTTGGATGTGCCATGTCCAGTTAGTAACTGGGAACTAACCATGGTTGGAGGGCTTAGCTCGGCTAGCTTATAGGGTTGAGCTCACCATGGTGAACTAACCCTAGCTGCACATCCAAGTTGAAGGTAGCAGTTCCAAGCACTTCAGCTGTGAAGATTTGTGACGTCTGGCTTCGCGATGGACCCGGCCTCTGTCAGTGTTCATCTTGTCTGTTTGTATTGGTGTCTCATGATCGTTGCTGATACACCAATAGGGGTGTTTCTCAAAATAGTGGACGCCCCTCAATCATCCATTGATAATCAAACTTAATAAGAAACCAACCATTTTTTGGGTGGCTCGCTAGTTTGAAAAAACGACCATATTGACATGCATGTCTTCCTCAATCTTGCGCCCATAGTGTCTAATCATCCTGATCACTGCTCGTCGTTGCTTTTCCTTCTTGTGGATGACTATTTCTGTTTGTTAAGACCTACCATCAGTGTTATCCAAGACCATGGCTGGGCAGTTGGGCGATGCAATAAGTCTACTGCGTAAGTCCTTGTAGACAGAACCGGGCCAAAAACATCGAGCCTCAACAAAACTTTAATCAATTGTCGTCCAAAATTGCTTTTCAAATTGTTCAGCAACAAAACCGTATGATATTCTTGTCACCTTGTCATCAACAACAAGAACTATCACAACTACATCGACTCTGACTGTTTCAATCATAAAGTTACTTTTTCTGTTTCAATGAGCACCCTCTTTTGCTATTGCTGTCATTCTTACTGTTACTATTATTCTCCCCATTACCATACAACTAGTCATATGATTGTTACTCAAATGGCAATAAGAGTTGAAATTATGTGCTACTATTGCTGATGATAAATGCTGCTATGACGCCTGCTTCATCATACTTATTGCTACTATCTTCCTTATCATGAATGTATTAGCCTAACTTCAGCACCAGCGCGTTCTCCGTCGGTTCACATCTTCGTGGCACTTTGGCAAATACCTCGGGACACTGACGACACTTGCCGGCGTGGAACTGCGTGCCGTGCTCATGTTTCGCGTGCTGTGCAAGGAACAAATGGGCTCGTTGATGAGAAAATCGCCCTTGAAAATCCTCGTTTTTTCACCATCAGTTCTAAGGGTGAGATTTTCGCGTCCTTCCTGGAACATTTTTGCAAGGAAATCAACTCGAACCACAAGAACCGGGGACGGGAACATGCAGGACCAGTGGATATCTGTTCAACCAATTTGGATCATATGAAGCAAATCAAGTCAAGATTCACGTATCCATGGCTGAGGGCAAATCGGCCTGGGCATCTTCCAGTTGGATATGGAGGTACCACCACCCTGAAAGAATCCCCCTACACGACGTAGCTTAAGTCCTTCATCTGTGGCCGAGTCCAACTCACATCCTGCGAAGATGTCAAGATAAATCCAAGGGTTTCCAGGAAACTCATTGGAGATCAAGCTGTTGTTTTACCACCATTTGGAGGTAAATCTCAAGCTATTTGTGATTTCACTGGGAGTGGCAAAACTCAGTGGTGCATATGCTATAGATTCTATCAGGCCAGCGCTTTGAAAATCAGTCTCCTGTCAGTTTCCACTAGGGTAAGAATCATTGCTGGAATGTTCATTTCCCCAAGTTTTATGATGGTTTGGTAAGCCAAGAATTTGTATCGGTACTGACCCATCTCCATCGTGGAGAATCATGTGCCCAAGCATTTTCAGCACCTTGACTGGGGACAACCTTGAAGCTAAACCGGGCCCGAATTGGATGGTAGGATGATCATCTGGGACCTTGGTTTCATGTGCGGCGCGACTCCCAAGAAGGCCCACGGATTCTAAGGAAAAAAATAAGAAAACAACAGTTTTTGTAGGTAAAGAATTCAGATAACATATGGTCTATGGCAGGTAAATGGAGCTTGTTGAAGGGTTGTTGCTTCGCCATCATGAACCGCGCGACCATAAACTTAGCATCAGCCATTTGGCCACAAGCATTTGCTATGACGAGCCATGAGCTTGACGATCACAGTGACCATGATGAGCTCAACAAGCAATAAGAAGCGTCAAGCATGACCTTGTTCATCCATGAACTCAACCGTGAATCCTGTCCAAGCGTCATGCACAACAAAGAAAATCACAGCAATAATCGGAAGAAGAATCACCAAACAAGCAGCAAGGTCGCTGACCACTATATTTATCACTATATCAACCGCTATCACACCACTATATCACCATGGTTGCCATCATTGACCATCAGTGGCAACCAATCACCACGGCCCCACAAGAAATTCACCAGCCAAGTTTAACCCATTCACCACTAAAGCGACATCATGTATTACTAACCACCAGTACGGTTGCTAACCACTCTGTTTAATCACTATATCAAGATGTAACATAGTTGGATATAATCACTACATACCATTTTAACCGTTGTATCTTCAACCACGAACCACTATGGCCATCATTTATTCACCATCATAGTGATGCTTGCTAACCACCTTTGACCAATATAGCTGGTGATAATCTCCATCACCACCAGCTCACCACCAAGACATCCATTGCCAGTGATTGTTATTTATCATCCCCCCATACTTCATCAGTGTTGAACCATCATGGTATAAAAGGCAAACCAGTCGCCCTTTAGGGCATACACCCTATGATCATCAACCAGGAGTTTATTAATCCAGGGTTGGCATGAACTATCATCAACAATCCTTTCAACCATGAGTAGCCAACATTCATCATCACTACCATTCATTAATACTCATTAGCCCACACTAATCATCACCACCCCCAACCATCATCATAAAACATAACAATCCAACAACTGAATCATAATAAATAACCATAAGTGTTCCCAAATCAATAGAAAAGGTTCCTACGGAGAATAGTGGTTAGGAGTTAACAGCAATCAGCGCAACAGCCGAGCACCTCCTTTTGTCAGAGCTAAGAGAGGTGCCAGTGTGGCTGCTGCTTGATTCTGTCTTGGTTCTGTCTGACCCTCAAGTCAGATCTTCTGAACGAAAAGGTTGTGGACCTTCAGTCCACTCAAAAGTGATGGCGGCGACAGTCCAAACCAACCCCCTCGCCGCCAGAGGCAGACGCAGGGACAAAGTCCGGACACTGGAACCACCATCGAAAGCAGCCACGCTCACCCGTCTCCATCGACAGGAACCTAGGTGAGCACTTTAAAAGGATACAGGCCAATCTGCAAGAATGGCCGGCAAAAGAGTAAAGCTACGAAGGCTATCCATCAGATCAAGTTGTAGATGACGAGAGAATCCTTCAGGATCTGGATGTGTGAGATCATCAGCCCATTGATTGAGATCCCGTTTTTGATGTGAGGGGCACAGGTGTGCCCCGGAGTCATACAGAAGGAGCACGATCTGCATCAAGAAAGCAGAACCCGGTAGCTGCTTGGCCTTCCCACTCAGTAAGGAATAGGCATTGCCTTGATTGTCGGTGACAAGTTCCAGTGGGAGGTTCACTGTCCCTGGTGACCTTCGAGAGAGGAGGAGAGATGTGAGGAGTAGGGTTCCAAACATCTCCAAAGCAGCGATGCGGCGACTGGGGTCACCATCCTTGAAAGCCCAAGCATGAGTAGCAGGAAGAACTTGAAGTTGGAACCAAAACACCTGGTCTTTGCTTGGTGAGTCCTGAACAGTGAGCCATCCTCCAACGTAAGCTTCTCCATGTGAGGAGGCGCTTGCATCACTAGCCCCCCACCAGGTAGAATGTGCCTTGTACGGAGAAGGATGAACAAAGGGCTTGGAGAAGATGGCCAGAAGCAGTGATGCCAAGTGGCGAATGATCTTGGCAGGACAACCTTGGGTTTTACAGGCAACCTTCCAGGCCCAAAAGGGTTGAAGAAATGACCGGGTCATAGGACAGATGGTAGTGGCCCAGCTGATGCGGCCCAAGGCCTTCTCAATCTCCTTCGATGTAAAGGCCGTTCCTGCTGCAAGTTGTTGGAGAAGTGCCATCACCACCTCGTGTTTCCCCGGCCCCATAGTGACAATGGGCCCACGGGGATCAATTTGAAAGCCAAGCCAGAGATTTGCCAGGGCCAGTTTGGTCTTTTTCCAACTGAGAGGAGTTCCAAGGGCCAATAGTAGGCCCAGGAGGAGGGTGGTGCGGCGAGGAGCACAGCTTGATCGAAGAATCCAGCAGAAGCCATCCACAAAGACATACCCCCAGTCCACCTGCGGGACCAGGTGGTACAAGAGCCGTAAAAGCAAGGCGGCCAGCCTTCCCCAGTAGAGCTGTGCACTGGCCATACCATAAGTGCCCACCTTGTTGATCCACCACTGGTCTTCAATTTGAGCAACTTGATAGCGCCAGTCTTGGGAGAGAACCTTGACTCTCCGGCGGGCCTTGGTCACATCGGCCTTGAGAAGTGAGGACGGTGGAGGGGTCTCACCGCCAGAGGCTGATGGAACCCCACAGTGGTCCCATGCCTGAAGCCATTGAATACACTGGACGCAATCCAGAACAGTGGGAGCAGTAGTACGTTCCACGGTGTGGTTCTGGATGTGTGCATTGGCACCACCCCATGAGCCATCATAGATGGTCCTGACCTTGTCCCCTTCATCAATGGCTGCCATAGGTCCTGGGCAAAGATCCGAAGGGGTACAACCACACAACGCTGCAGCTTCCTGTGCAGTATGAGGTCCAGAAACCATGTGAAGGGTCTTTTCCTCTTCAAAGGTCTTCAAGATTTCCTGAGTGAAATCCTTCGCTGATGGGTAGTTGTCTCGGCCTTGCAATTCAGGAAAGCCCGGGACATCGAGCTCCTCACCTGCAAGTTCTTCCTTGGTTGGCCAGATGCCAGGTGAGCGGAGAGTAGGATCTGTGACCCCCAAGGGTACACCTTGTTTCAGGGTGAGTGGATAGTGCGAGTCTGGATCACCCACCGCCACGGCCAAGTGATGGAGGAGGTCCAAGTGGAACGGTTGACCTGCCTCCACGTGTATTTGAATGATGGTTGCCAAGTGGAATCGAAGGCGTCGTAAAGATTGTTCGGGGAAAGGATGGGCCTTGCCCAGGTCCTCCAGGGACTTCATCACCAAGGGTGTGCAGTGATCAATGAATGGTCCAAGGTCCTGTTCCAAGGACGCAAATCTGCTGAGGCCACGACGGTGTGGGGGACACCGTCCCAGACAAGGCTCGCCCCCTCCATCACGGATAGGTCTGGTCCGAAAACCAATCTGCACCTGGATGGGGTCGTCCTCGAGCGACACTTGGGGGGCCAGCGGCTTAGCAACTGGCCTGTCCTTGACGTCCATGGAACGTCCCTGAGGAGGTCGTCATCCTTGGATTGCATCCATCTCCAAGAGGGCCTTGGCAATGCCCTGCATCATTGAGGCAGGGTACCGACTCAAGTCCGAAGATTTCGTTGAAGAGGGTCGTCCATGAGCACCGTGATCACACCGAAGATCTTGCCAATGATTCAACTCGAGGTTAGTGGCCAGGGTAGTTGATTTCACGGCCTGTTGACCCAACTGGCATTGAGCAAAGCTGATCCAGGTGAGTCCAAGTTGCTTCGACCAGTGTCGGAAGAGGGGAACATTCCAAATGGAGGAACACCGTTTCCCGTGAGGTGAGCTCGAGCACAGAGCTGGGTCTTCGGGGTGTGCAAGCAGTAGGCCCGGTGCAGGATCTTGAGCACGTTGAGCTGCATCATGCGCAAGAGCCTGAATCACCATCTGACGAAGCAAGAGGGCACTGTCATCATCAGTGTCATTCTGATCGGACTGTGAGAGAGATGGGAGGCCCCATGCCTGGCCCCATACCTCCTCTCCATGTCGACCACGAACTGGAATTGGGGGGATGTGGTTAAGGGAACCACCGGAGGATACTCCATGTCCGACAGTTGGGCCCCCCCAGAACTGCCTTGAGACGTCCCTCCATGGCCGCCTTGCAAATGGAGGAGTAGGGTTCATCCCGAAGCATGTCATGGTCAATTTCCAGACCTGGTCTCCTGTTGTCAATCTCGACAATGGCGCAAGGCCATTGAGGTGTAACGGAAATCATGTGAGATCTAAGGGAAGTGTCATCAAGCACTTGTCCACGGGCAAACCCGGGAGAGAGTGGATTTCGGATCCTCTTCAACTTTCGGGGCAACATCCACCTTGCGATGTCCCTCATCCGTCAACGGAGGATGAGATCCACCTGTGAAATTGGTAGAGTCACCATTCTGGTGAGAAAATTGTGTGGTCGGCTGCCACTTGATTGGTTTCGATGGTGAGCCACGGCTCTCACCCGATCCTCCGCCCATCTTCCATGGGTCCGGCGCCGTGGGAATGGGGGTGCTCGCCGCCAGAGGCTGACGTACACCCCCATCCCAATGGCCCCATCACTTGTTGGGGCATTGGTCCGGATGGTGGTTGCCATTGCAAATCCACCCATCCTTGAGAACTGGGCATCCATGAGATCGTCCACAGTTTCCTGGGCACTTTCCGTGCAGCAAGTGATCCCTGCAAAATTGCATATCCTTGGGAGTGGTACGTGCCCAATTGCTCGGCCAACTTGGGCTCTTGGACTTGGATTGTCCCTTGGATTTGCCTTTGGATCCCTTGTCCTGCCGGGGCTTCTGCCATTGAGGCTGTTGGGGAGTCCACGATGGTGACTTGCCCCCTTGTTGTTTTCCTTTTCCTTTGGATGGTTTCACAGGGGATCCCTTCTCCGACTTGGCTTGGAGCCGTTCATAGACCTCCCTGGTCCAGAACAGGGTGTCCTGCTTCATCTCTTCCATCGCAGTCTTGAGGGTCTTACCCTCAAAGACCTTGTTGTGAATCTCCCTCCATGCGTTCCGTTCCGCATACATGAGGACCTGTTCTGAGGGAGGGGGCTTGCGTTCCGCAATGTCCTTGCCCCAAAACCACGCGTACCATTGATCAAGGTCTTCATAGGTAACATCAAACACCGCAAATTGGGGGAAAGCCGTCATGCACATTAACAATGTATTCCGGAAAACCTGGTGGGCCCTCTGCAGCTGATCTCTTGTGGACGGATTGCGTCTCTCTTCCTCCTCCTCTTCACGACCCCACCCGTTCAGGGTGATCTTGCGCCGCGTCTTCAACGGGCGTTCATCCATGTCAGGGAGGGCCGAGATGATGTGTTTGATGGGGAACCAACCGATCTCCCCCTTTGAACAAAATTTGTATTGATGTTTCAGGTAGGTGTCCGATCCCTGAAGGTGCAACCGGGGCCTCACCTGTTTGACCTTCACATCCCAATCCTTCAGAAGTTGCTTCCTGTCACACACGTGGGCGAGGAACCCAACGATGGCCCCGGTGCTGTTCCCACTGTGGACGTGGGGTTGACAGAAACTATAGCTTTGGCATGTCTCACACACTGGAAAATCTTCATAGCAATGAACTGTTCCTCAGCTGCATTCACCCCGTGAGCGGGGTTTGCAAAATGCAGGTCGGCTGGGGCGTTCGCCCTAGCATTGGCCGCCGTGTCCCATCGGTCAGCCAGGTCATCCATGGTGACATACCCGTCCTCTGCCATCTTGCGCATGACCCTCCATGGTATCTCAGGGTCCTGACGTTCTGACTCAACTTGTCCACTGATGCCACCATGGTGTCAGGCACCGCATCCGGGGGCTTCGCCAGCGGCATCTCAGGGAGTGGTGGGTGGGTTTTTCTCAACCAAAGTGGGCACCCAACCAAACTTGAGCCAAAATGGTGAACCATTTTGGCCATATGATTTTGCAACACATTGCTTGCTCTACGCAAGCTCCAAGCAATCGCAAAAGCGTTCCCAAATCAATAGAAAAGGTTCCTACGGAGAATAGTGGTTAGGAGTTAACAGCAATCAGCGCAACAGCCGAGCACCTCCTTTTGTCAGAGCTAAGAGAGGTGCCAGTGTGGCTGCTGCTTGATTCTGTCTTGGTTCTGTCTGACCCTCAAGTCAGATCTTCTGAACGAAAAGGTTGTGGACCTTCAGTCCACTCAAAAGTGATGGTGGCGACGGTCCAAACCAACCCACACCAACGGATGACTGGCACCACCTCACCCAAACCGAAGGATGTCGCAGCCTTGGTGCCCGATCAGAAAGGAGAACTCCAAACCCGCAATGAGGGGTGGATAGGTAGTAACCTACTGAGTAGGCAGTTGTACCTCCAACAATGACCTCCCAGGCACCTTCTCGTTCTCCGAGGCCGTGTCCACTGACTCATCCGTGTCTGATCCCGAGCTCGAGGAGGAGAGCTCCGCTGCCTCCATGTCAGGTTCAGCTCCATCGGTGCCCCAGCCTGGGGGGAAAGTATGATGTTTAAAACATCGGCCACATTTGGCGTAGGAGTCAAACTCCGCAATATAATCATCCACCTTGAGGTCCAATGCCTTAGTGGTGGGAGGTTCCCAACCACAGCCAATGCCACGCCCATCGACTCCAAGGAGGTGGATGGTGAAGGTGTTGGTGCTGCGGGACTTGCGAGTAGCCGAAACCACTCGAAGGGAGAACCCGATCATCCTCAGGGATCTCCCATGGCGAGCACGAGGTGGCCTTCGAGGAGGCAAGCAACTTAGTGAAAGAGCCGGCGCTGGCACCATCATCGTGGAGGTCCGCATCCAGATGGCGTCGTGGAATGTCAATGCGAGTGTCACCCAGGGGCTCATCCCCAACCACCTCAAAGGGCCCAACATCATCCCATTCAGGGTGGTCAAGGTCCACCCGGACCTCTCTGGTGTGGTCATCCATCCGGATGAGGCCTGAGCGTTCGGCCACCTGGTTCCACACCTTCTGAACCACGTTCCGTTTCTCCCGCGTGTAGATGTCCGCCGTGGACTCCGTTGTCCAATTCCCCAGGTACTGTCTCTGGTCCCGGGGGAAGCCAAGTTGGTATGCACAATCTGGGATGAAAACCCGGAAGCTACGCCGAACTCCGGGGGGAGGCTCCCATGGCGGTGAAGAGCGCTCTTCAACCAACGAAGAGCACGGTCAGCAGCGCAAGGGCGGGCAATGAGCCCCGTGTAGTCCTTGCTGACAGTGGGAATGAGGTAATCGGCCCCTTTGAAGTATTCCATCTCACCCATCTTTCCCCAGGCCTTGGCCAAGGGTGACCACCAGTCGGGTGACCACCAGTCTTTCTTAGATTTGTATGCTGACACCGTCTTGGTCTGCCAAGCTTGACCTTCCAAGGTGCCCCCTGCATGTTTCATCTCATTGGGTCGGGTATGTTGGAGATCGTTGAACCGAGCACTGCACGCCACCTGAAAACGGGTGATCGCACAGATGTACTGGTCCATAAGGGCCACTGGGGGGATGCCCTCAGCGCCAGAGGCGTCCGTAAGCATCCCCCCTGCAGCAATCTCCTCAAGCGCCCAGATCACCTCCTTGGTGGGCAAGACCGCCTTGCGTTGGGGCTTGGAGACAGTGTCCACCAGGTCCTCCTGGATTGCCCTCTTCTTTTCTAGAAGATGGGCATACTGATCCACATCCAGGAAACCGAACTTCTTGGCGAACCACTTTGAGGGTATCCCAAACCCGTTGAATCTTATGAGGGGTGGTTTCTTGCGAACGGAGTTCATTCAAAAGATTTCTAACATCCCGGTCAGTCCAAGGAATGGCTGTGAACCCCAGCCTTTGAAGACCCTCCAGGCCTAAGCAATAGATGCGAAGTGTGCGGAAGCGAGTGTCGCCCAACAAGTCCAGGAACTCGCGGTCCTGGTTGGGACCCCGCACTGCTGCCACAGCCGGGATCTTGTCGGCAAAGGGTGCAAGAATGGAGATCAACTTCATCGCCCACTTCTCGCGAAGCTCTTGTTCGAGGCGCCGTTGTGTGGTGGGTTGTTCGTCCTTGATATTGGAGGGTTTCCAGTGCCTCCACTTAGCAACGGGAAGGGGTATGACCACCGGGGTGGTCTGCCAGGATTGCCAGGCCGCCCTATCCATGATGGCATAAGAAACCTCGTTGTCTGAGTATCTCCAGGAGGGTTTGCCGGCTGGCACCATCTTCAAAAGATGGCCGAGAGCCTTGGTGGTCTCAGTGCGCTCAGCAACCTCCACCGGTTGAGGAAGGGACTCCAGTATGGAGGAGACCAGGGTGTCAAAGTAAGGATCATAGCGGACCAGTTTCTGAGCCCAACCCTCCAGTTGAACCAAATGCTGAAACTCATCCCCGTGAGTATCCGCAGGGTCCACCGGTGTCAAGCACATCTCCACCATCATTTCCCCATCACATTGAACTGGGGAAAAGCCAGCCTAACACCAAGCGTGAAGTGGGTGGGCCATACCGCTTGAGCCTCTAGGGGTTAAATTAGATAGGAAGGACAAAAGGAAGTGACAATCATCCCAAGCACAAGCAGGACACAAGATCAAATGCAGTGCATCACTCGTGAGCATCATTGAAAGTGTCCAAAGACCCCTCCGAAAGCAGCCTAGACCAAAAGGACTGCAACTAAATCTTAGCTAGAGACATCGAAATCCCGGACATGATCACTGCTGCAGGCGCACAATTTTTTGAACTGCAAGTGGCACAGGGGCGCATTCCCCAAAAAGTCTCTGGCAGTGGTTCCGGACCCTCGCCGCCAGAGGCAGACGGAGGTCCTTCCCCGTAAAGATAGATCGTGAGGAATCAAAATGACCCCGTGCCAAAGGTGGATGCCCTCCTACTTGGGCATGATGAACTTGGCCGCCGACTTCTGGAGCTTCACCAGGCCCTCCTTCTCGGGGTTGCTCAGCAGCACGGACCAAAGAAGGTCGCTGACATCGCCCTGCTGATTCGTCACTGAAAAGCGGAGGCGCTCCCGGACATTGCGGGTCCAAATCCAAGGCCTCATCACGGAGCGGGGCTGTGGCGCTCCCCGGCCCTGCGGCCTGTGAGCTGCACCATGCGTGTTGATCCGGGCTTCTGCTTCCAGAAGCCACGGCACCATTTGCACACGTAGCCCCCCTTGGTCTTCTTCTGGACAACCTCCCAAGCCGACACGCTTGAGAGCACCAGGCCACACTCCATCTTCCCCCAAAAGGCGTGGCAAAACTTGGTCTTGAAGAGCTGGCGCTTCATGGAGTCCGCCGCATTCATCTTCACGTTCTCGACTGTGAGGGCCGGTCTGGGCGCAGCTTCCGCCCCTGACGATCCCTCACCGCCAGAGGCAGGCGCAGAACCGTCAGGGGGGTTGGCGACGGTCAGCATCATGTTGGCGATGAGGTCCTCCGAGTAGCCGAGCTTGCGGTACAGGGCCGGCTCCGTGCCAGGTTCAGCCATGGCACACCACCAAATCTCGTTGTTGCATCGCCAGTTGACCTTGACGTCCAGCAAGGACTTGGCACCCAGTTCACGCTGCAGCTGCATGTGAATCGTGGGGAAGGAGGCGAATGCCAAAAGTGGCAAGGTGATGCGCTCATCGCAAATGGCCCGCATCATCATGTGATCTTTGCTGTCATGAACAGCAGCCACTGGAAGGTCCATCACGGGGGCTGGCGTGTGGTTCAAGAGGGTTTGCGCCGCCATGAAGCTCCCCATCTCTCTGTAGATCATCTTCCACTCCTGCGTGTCCTGAGGTGCTTTGGTGATGCCCAGGCTCTTGAGGAAGCCAACCACAACATGCTTGCGGAGGCGGGCCTCCGAGCGGGCCTTGTTGTCTCTCTGGCCTCGGACATGGGGGCGTTGGACCAACGGCATCTGTAGATGGCCTTCATGGTGTACTCTGCCCCAAAGCGGCCCATCAAGGTAGGCAAGTCCCATGTGTGGACCTGACGATGCCAATGCCAGTCTTCATCATCCGGGCCCGGGGCCCAGAACATGCCAACCACCGAGGACGCTGGGGGGCGCAAGCCCAGGTCCACTTCCTCCGCGACCTCCTCATCGGTGAGGACCTTGTAGAGCCGGGGGTACCTCATGCCATCGGCGCCGATGGTGCGCTTCTCCATCAGCATCACATCGCTGGAGACAATCTTGGTGGCCCACTCAGGTGGAGAGAAAGGTGTGCCTGGATCTAGCCACTCCTTGCACCACTTGCCGCCCCAGAGACGGCACTCCCCCTTGTGCATGGTCATCATGCAGTCCAAGATGGCCAACTTGCGCTCAGGTGAGTGCTCGGGGAGTTCCTTCGCCAACTGCTGCTTCACATCTACCTCGCCGCCAGAGGCAGGCGCAGCAGTGCTAGGCAAAGTGTCGTCCTCCACCTCCACATCATCCAGGGCAATCTTGGGGACCTCGAGAAGTTCAAGTCATCCTTGATCAGCTCCTTGATGCGGAGGTACTTCTGGCGCAGGGTGGAGAGGTCCGCTTCACCCAGGTAGTCCATCTGCGTGGTGGGGCAGAAAACGTTGCATTCCAGGGCCTCGCGGAGATCCTGGGGCCACAAAGAAACCAAGTCCTCAGCATGGGCCTGAAGCAGTTCACGGCGCTGCTTGTTCTCTGCATCAATGCGTTGGACCACCTTCTTGGCTTCCTCCACCGAGGTTTGGGACTTGCGGATGGCATCAAAGTGCGAGACGTTGGAGTCCTCCGTGAACTTGCGCTTCAAGTAGCCCCTGAACTTATCCACCTGCTTGTCCACCGCCTCGAGCTGTTCCTTCTTCCTTCACCGACCCCTTGCCCTTCTGGACTTCAGTGGACTGCTCCGGCGGCGGGCAGTCTTGCATGGCCGCTTTGATCTTCAACATCTGGGCGCCATGGGGGTGAAAGAACAGAGCCTTCTGCTCAGAATCAAAATCGGCCTGGACCGGCGAAGATCAGTGGGGACAACGTCCGCATAGCATTGCTCGGTGGCCGTCAACTCGGCAGGTTTGGCCGGGGCTTGGGCGAAGTCGCCCGCATCCATGCAGGCCTGTTCCTTCAAGGTGGCCGCTTGCTCCTGAGTGAGGGGTTTCTCGCTGTGAGTGGGCTCCCAATGAGGTCCTGCAGCATCCACCACCAAGCCCCGCTGAAATTGTGCTGACGGGATCTCCTTTGGCACTGGGAACGCATAGGCCCTGCACATGGGGCACTTCGAGGCCTTGCGCATGCTGGGCGGCCACGGTCGCATGCACTCCGAGCAAACATGGCTGTGGTGCTCCTCCTGGGTGGCCAGTTCGGCCAAGTTGGAAGGGTCCCGCTTCTTGACATGCTTGGCCTTCCACATCTCCTCGTGGCGCAATTGCTGTTTCATAATGACGTAGGCCTCCAGTACCCTCTCCACCGAAGGTCTTTCGAGCGAGGCCTTCTCGAAGTCCAGGAAGAGCTGGACCACCTCCTCCAACTTCTCTACAGAGCTTCTGTGTCTTCGCCCCGATCCCGGGAGAGTCTTCTCCAAGCCCTCCATGAAGTAGAGGTCGTCCTTGAAGATCCAGACGATGCTGTCATGGGATACTCCCCCCTCGCCGCCAGGGGCAGGCGTAGGGAGGGCAGAGCCCGGGAGCTCGCCAGCCCCCTGCGTAGACGCCGACAGGGAAGTAGGAACCACACCAAGGACCGTCTCCATGGGGACGTCATCCGAAGTCCGAGGGGTCTGGGACGCCTTGTCATCACGGGTCTGCAGCTGTGACATCAGCTCAGTGAGCGACGCCACCTGGGTGTCCAATGCCTCCTTGGTGACCGGTTGGCAAAGTTCAAATTCAGCCGGGTCTTCACCCGCCAAAGTCAGGTTCGCCACCGTGTCATCTTTGGTTTGTTGATCGGCCACATCTTGGGCCGCCTGCATTTCCTCTTCCGGGATTTCAAGCATCTCAAAGGATGCCACGGTGTCAACTTCCGGGAAGTCCACCATCTCCACATCAGTGGGCAACTCCGCTGCCGCTTCAGGCATCACAGGAGTCGAAGAGGTCGCCATTGCGATAGTTTGCAGGGTGCGGTCTAGCCTAAAGCTTTTTCTCAACCAAAGTGGGCACCCAACCAAACTTGAGCCAAAATGGTGAACCATTTTGGCCATATGATTTTGCAACACATTGCTTGCTCTACGCAAGCTCCAAGCAATCGCAAAAAAAAAAATCCCATCACCCCCTGGAAGTCTATTCATCCGGGCTTGACATTACCATCCTTTCATAAGCAGCTCACCACCAAGGCGCGACTCGGTTCCAGCATAGCAAATTCCAACGAAGAGCGCCTTGCGCCGTGGCCCGTCCTCGCGCGCGGGCGCGCCCACCACGCCGTTCGGGATCAACGTGGTGGCGACGCGGATGGCGGCCGTGTCTTTGACGCCCGCCACCTCTGCGGAGACCAAGTAGTCGTCCACCTGCCGGGCATGGCGGGTGGTTGCTTGAGGTTGGGGTTCAGGTTGGTTGGTTGGTTGGTTCAGGTTGGGGTTTAGCTTGATTGGTTAAGCTTAGGGTCGAGGTTGCTTGGTGAATGTTGGTTGGAATCCATAAGTTAGTAACCAACCATGGGTTGATAACGTAATAATGCCTTAAAAGAAATCTATGGTTGTACTGCCATCAGTGTTAAAGACCTGGTGCAGTTGTTGTTTTTGGAGGATAGTGGGACGGAGGATGATGGTGATGATGACGACGACGACGACGACGACGATGATGATGATGATGATGGTGATGGTGATGACGAGGAGCAGGAGGAGAATGGATCGTAGTAAGAAATCGAATAGTGATGATGATAGCGAGACACAAAATTAGAGATGTTGATAACGAAAGGAATTGTGAAAGATCTATACTAAGATGAAGAGCATGGATTGTGAATGGGAAATCCGTGCTCGGGTGGTAGTGCTTAATGAACTATTTGGGTCAATATTGGATAATCCTGGCTAATGATTGTGAATGGCCAACCTTAAGTGATGGTGGTTCACTTCCACTGCTGAGGTAACCTTAAACCACTCTAGATCAATGATAAGTCCAAACAATCATCAATTGCAATCAGCTAGTGGTTTGCATACCTACTTAATTGACAATCATCCTGTTGGCATTTGCTTGCTTAAGCGCCTAATCATGAGTCTTATTGGCAGTGGTCGCTATTGCTTATAAGGCACCGACGACCATCAACAGTATTGGTGATGCACGAACCATTCTGCACGTAGCCTCCACTAATTCCACATACTTGGAAGGTCACGACGTAAAAAGTTGGATGCTCGAAAATCAGAACTTGTTGGGAAAAGTTAGATGTTCTCCAGAAGGCCACCAAACATAACTACATCTGTGAAAAAGAACAAGAAGGAGAAACAGAAAGACGATGACTTTGTCAATGCGCATACCGCAAAGTTCACGGCTTCCCTGAAACAACGAAAACGATGATCGATTTTTTCTGGCTCTGGCTGATCCACATAACGGCGTGGTGGATGTGGAGATAAAGAATTCTACTCGGAACACACAATCCTGGAAACTAACATAGACCCACACGAATTTGTGTTGGATGATCAGTTTCCTCTTGGGATATCCTCTTGGTAGGGTCCTGTTGTTAGTTTCCAGAAGGGGCGCCACACTTGATCTGGTGGCTCTAGCCAGCTGACGCTGCAATTCTACGTCATCCTTGTGCCATGGGGGGGCGTTACCCCATGGCCGTTCCCACAAGACTGGGGAAACCACCTGGCGCCATGTCCCAGGCACGGTGAAACGGTCAGATCATTCTTGGATAGCCTTTTTAATTACCATCGGAGATCCAGCTGTCAACACACTATCATCACTTCGATGATAAATTGCTGCTGATTGAGCACTGAATATGGAAATGGTTTCAATTCGGACAGTTGATAATGATATGAGTTGAGGATCTCAATTCTCAGCATGGGCATCACCAGACATCAATATAAAGCATTGCCAACCATTACTAACCTGCAGCTGGATAATCCCACCTTCAAGGCTTTTATGCATAAATAAATGCAAATATACCCAGAATCCAATCCTCCATGGCGCAGTGGTTTTCAACGCCGCCGGCATTTGATCCCCCGTGGTACTCGTTGCTTTTTCGAGCTACGCCCAATTCATAGGCTGTTTTACTGCTGCTCAATTGACACATGGCTGTTGTGGGAACGACTGGTGTACATCCACAATCCTGCACAGGCTGTGAACCACATTTCTTGGCGACTTGGTGGCTTGACCTATGGCCACATCAAAATCCATGCATGTACAGAAGGGTACGGCGCCTGCAGATCTGTCATCCATGGTATTCCATGGTTCCTTAGGGGCCCCACTGGGCTTCAAGCTTCACCAGCAGCAGCACCAGCAGCAGCAGCAGGGAAAGCAGCACCCTCGTCGGACCTTGCGAAGTCCAGGTAGGAAGTGTTCCCATCTCACTGTGACAGATGCGATGTGGACGCGCTCCTTCCGAGATACGCGAGATCCGACCATCAGTATTTGTTGCTGTCGTTGGTGATTGCAACCTCTATGAAAAATATCCACCAACCATACCAAACAAAAGGGATAGGAAGCATGCTTCAAACCACCAACAATCGTAGTTGTGTAGTCGTTCTTGTTGGTAATTATCCCCCATTATGAAAATTAATTAATCACCATTAATCATCATTCACCAGTACGGTATCAACCATTATTAACCACTGTTCACCAGTACTAACCACTATTAACCATTCTTAAGCATTATGAACCATCCACCAACCATGCTTAAACAATAATAACCAACAATCCCCTCTGAATTCGATGATACCAACCACCAAAGCCAGCGCTCTGCTTTAACAGTGGAGCTGACCTCAATTCGGTAAAATAATCTCATAATCATTTTTGATAATAGCGATGAATGACAAATGGTTACAATCATTATCAAATATCATCAATGAGGGATAAAAATCACATGCAAAATTCATAGACATCCATTTCATGACCCAACTGACTCGACAGTGCTGTTCATCGGTTTTTTCAAGGAGACAGTGCCGTGTGGGTTTCCCCAGTGATGAAACCAAGTCCCAGGTGTTGGGGGCGCTCCTCGCGGCTCTTGCGTTGCATGACCTTGAAGTCGAGTTCCAGAGGTTTGGACCCGTCGTGGTCGAGCTCGTACTTGCAGTTGGGCCATTTCCTGATGTTGGTTGATGTCCCGGCGACACACAAAGATTACCAAGCCATTGGGAACCCCAAATAAGCCATAATCAGCCAGATATGGTGGTTTTTCGACCTCGCCAGTGACTCGGGACAACAGTTGGAACGGGGGCAGTTGGCACCAGAGCTAGACTCCAGAACAATTTCTTCCAGGCCAGGATTACAGTTGCGCAACCTAGCCCCAAACGCCATGCTGATTCCCAAGCCGACAGCAGGCTTGATCGGAGGGTTACGGCCTTGGGATTAGCTCTTGACAAAGCCCACGCATCGATGCGACTCATAGCGGCTATCCAACCAAACATGACTTCCGAAATATAGGTCCAGGCAATTGAGTAAAAAAAATCCTATACCCTGATCTAATCTGCTGCTACTTGCTCCAAGCAACGGATTCGTCGCATTGTGATGCGTATCTGTGCAGAACTCCTTCCCTCCATGGGTGAAGGTCGCATAGCAGTTGGGCGGATCTACGAAGAAATGCCGCCCCATTTGGACTTCAATGACCTGAGCGGCTGCCCAGAGCTGAGCTGAGCGAGCTTGGAAGGCAACGATGACAGCAGCAGCAACAACTGCATCAACAACGGCAACATCGCAGCAACAAGCCACTGCTGATTGTAGATGATATCAACAGGTTAACAATCAGCAGTGGTAATTCAATTTGGATGAGCCACTACAGGTGGTTGTTGATATCGGTTTACAACTGTAAATAATAATTTCGTTCTTGGGAGATAACAACAGGAACGCTGACTGAGTACCCCACCCCCCAGCAATCCCTCTTGCATCCCTCAAGCTGATGGTACCTATTTGAATCAACTAGTAAGCACAGGAACATGATCCCCGCGCTTGTTTCCAAGACATCATGACACAGCATCAAACCAAGATTTGGGGGACTAAGTGCCACTATTCAGTGAACCTACCAACATAAAGCATTCCCAAGGATATCAGCCCCCGTATGCAGTTTCCCACAAGGAAATGACGAACCCACAAGATGTGACAAGAGCCACCAGTTTATAGTTGCAGATAGGGCTTTTCCATAACCAGTCCATTACCTCTCTTTCTCAATGATGATGGCTTACAAAACTGCTCATGATGGCTATCGATGGCTAAATGATGGTTCTGAACCACTTTTATAACATCATCTAACCATTTGTTCACCATCAATCAACCATCATTACTGGTTGGTGGTTTCAACCTCTATGAAAAATATGCTTGTCAACCAACCAACCATCTGGTAGTACAGTTGGGAAAATCAAAAGCAGTTCGAAACCACCAACAATCCTAGTTGTTTAATCATTGTTGTTGGTTATTATCCCCATTGTCAACAACTATAACCCCCTAAAATTCATGGTAAATACAAACCGATTCTCCATCAATCAACTATCAATGATTGGTGGTGATTGCTGACATCGACCCATTTAATTTGACCATCATGCCGTAAACTTGCTGGATAACCATCAATTAACTATCAAAGCCTCATACTTCACCATCGACCATCAAGCCACATCACTTCACCATAAAACCACCATAAAGAACATCATTTCACCATAATAACCTCACAATGAAAACCATGAAATTTCAAACCACCATACGTCCTCATACTTCACCATTCTCTCCGCAGGCCTTGACCCATCCAAGTCGCCAACGGCATGGACACTTGGTCACCCTGGGAGCTCCAAGGCCCGCCCAGCTCAAGGTGGCTGCGGGCAGGCGTTGGATTCATCGATGTTTTTCAGAAATTCATGGTGACTACCTAGAATTGCTTCCGAATTTATAGTGAATACCCAGGAGTTCCCGAATTTGTAGTGAATACCCAGCTGCTCAATTGCTGATGTTGGTATCATCACGTTTGATTGACGATGGTTTGCTGAAAGGTTGGCGTAATGTCAAGCATACGGATTTTTGCACAAAAAAGATATTGGCCAATGGTACTGAATCTGGCTGTGGGCAGCCCCTGTACCCCTGAACATGCCACAAATGACCAAACCAGTATTTGGCATTGTCTCAAAGTGGTGGTGCCTACTTGCCATCCAAGTTGATAGTTACTGGGGGTACACCTTATCATCATTGACCATCAAGTACACCCATGATTAACCATCACTAAAGCGACAAATAGCTTTGATATATCGTCGTTAAACAGATAGGTTGAACCGTCGTTGAGCATGTTGAGGCATGATCAAACCTTTCACCAACAAAAAGCTACTGCTGCACTTTTAAACCTTTGAATCCTTTTATCATCATTAAGCAAGCCACTAGTCATCAAGGGGCTACTCGTTCTTTTAACCTCCTTCATCATCAAACCATTCACAAAATCCATTATCAAACCACTTCTCCATCATCTAACCATGAACAGGCCATCAAACCAATCCAACCAATCCAACCCATCCAACCAATCTACCATGATCTTGGTTAGATCTTTCCATGAATCCGCACTGGGCACGAAACAATCCAACCAATCTCAGGTCATCAAAGCCTGGCGCGGCGACGGTGTTCCCTTTTCACCACGCTCACAACTCGCCTGGTCGTCAGCACCCTGGGGCGGCTTCGCGGGGCGAAGCGGGCGAAGCGGAGCTGCAGAACCAGCCGCACAGCGGTGTGATTTGTTTTGGATGATGGCTGACTAGTCAATTGTTAATGATGGGTGATCAGCCAATTGATTATTTGGCCAACACTAGTCATTATTGATCATCAAAGATGGCTGATCAATGATTAATGATTGGTTCATGATGATCAATAATTGGTGTTGGCTAATGAGTGTTGACTAGTCATCCAGCTGATTGGTTCTTTAAGGTGATGACTGGCTAATGAAGGTGAAATCACGACCCATCAATGATGCTTGGTGTTGGCTAATGAGTGTTAATGAATGTTAGTGATGATGAATGTTCGCTACTCATGGTTGAAAGGATTGTTGATGATGGTTCATGTCAACCCCGGATTGACAAGCTCCTGGTTGATTGATGTGGGGTATCCCCAAAAAGCTTTGATTTCCCATTAAAACGGCATCCCCCAAATCAATCAACCAGTCGTTGATAAGTCATGGGTCAAGATAAATCATGGTTCAGAATGCTTCTGAACATTAATTAAACCAGCTAGGGAACAACTCTTGAAGGATACGCTCCAGGGTAGCACCACATCACCACAACAACAACCTGGAGCATCAGACCATCAGATCTCCACAAACATTTAGCAAGGGACTTGACGGATCACTGCAGAGTTAACTCAGCAGAATAAATCACCTCACGAAATGATTTGGTTGGTCATTATCAGCCATTATTGCTGGTTAATATTGACCCATAACCCCATAACACTGTATCTTTGATGCTCAGCATATCAAACGCTCGGCACTCGATGCAGTTTTGACAACGGTCGCATTCACTGCATCTGAGCGAGCCGAACCTTCCCAAAGCACAGCGTGAAGCAGCAGGGCCTGCTGTCATGACGCCTGCAGAGCGGTGGTTCTGAAGTGTTCGGATGTGCCTCACGAATACAACTCTTGCGCTACCAAAGTCTGAAGCCCAGCAACATTTCTGCGCACCAAAGATGCCTAGTCAAACACCAGCACTGCATTGATGCCAAACTTGGGACCGTATTTACAACATCACAGAAGCCCAAACACTGCTAGCGAAAGCACATGTGCTCAATCTGTGTTTCACTATGCATTACTCAGTGACAACAAACCACTTGCGGTCATGGGAATGAACAATCAAGCACCCCAACCACCAGTGAACCAAGTGGTCGTTGCAATATCTCTACCGCTGATTATAGCCCCATTTTTCTTCGCGAGGCAGCCCTCATTGATCAAGTAGCTATGATCAACGAGCATGAGCCATGATAAACAACAACGTCCAGCACTAGCAAGCGAGATTCGTGACCGACCTCATCATCAACCAAGCATTGTTGCCATTGATCACCATGTTTCAACTAGCTATGTGAAAAATTGCCGCCAGCAGGCAACCGCTGAATTGATATCATCCACTATTGACCGCTAGTATATCACTAGTAGCCACTGCCCAAGCATTCTTGCGGACTACAACCCTGTGTAAGTGCTGGTGGTTCATTGTAGCGGTTGGCAGTAAACACAATGAATGATGGGTCAATTGTGGACAATGATTAAGCAACAAGCGCTTCATAGATTCTGCCCTGGTCAATGAACGGTCTATGATTGGTGTGTAAGGGCCAACAGCGGGAGTTCAGACCAACTTTGCGTTCTGCAAAGCTGAAGCAGTCAAGTGCCCGTGTTTGTTGTTCCCCTTAACTTAGTCACAAGACGGCACATGGTGGTTGCTTAAAATAGGGGTACCCCCTAGTAATGCAATATTAGCCATTTATAACAATAAGCCATCCATTTTGGTGGTACTCCTACTTTGAGAAAGACCCGCATTGTGTCCCGATACTGATCATCCCCTCCTGATACTGATCATCCCCACCGGCTCCTGCCTGGCCCCGATTCTTTTCACGACTGACCTCACGCGGGGCTGACGGGGCTGCCGACACATCGATTCATCGCACAACTGAACTGTCGCAGCCAAACCCAAGCTGCGCACTTTTGCTGCCGCATCTTATGTTGCTCTCCGCGGTCCTTCCGCGGTCTTTCTGCTAAGAAAAAAAGCACAACTGCTATGGCAAAAAAAGTTGGTGGAGACACCGCGACACGTTGTGAGGAGGCTCAAGTGCAGAAATGGCGGTTTCTTAAAATTGGGTACCCCAAAAATGGATGATTCATCAAAAATCTGAATTTTGGATCCCCAAAAATGGATGATTTACTGTAAAATGACTCATGGCTTGGATGGTTTGGGGACACCCCCAGCCATTGAGAAACCACCATATCTCTTTCTCGGAATCACCATGGATTGATCCGAGATGGTCAGACCGACAAAGTCGGTCCTGTCCGAACGGAACCTCGCAACGACCAAAGAGACAGGAACAATACGGGCAAAATACGATTTGATTTGAATTTGTTTTAAATCATGTAAACATGTATTTGAAAAAATGATATAAAACAGATGTATCAACAAAAGGTTTGTACTTGTGTGCAATCTAAAACAAACATTGTTCATAAATCTGATTATTCATGACTGTAAGAGCAGAAAGTCATGGTCTCTTGGTCTATCTCTTGGTCACGATGAAGCTGGCTTACACCAGCCCTAACTTTGTGGCAGATGTGAAAGCTTTTTGAACAAGGTGGGCCCCCCTGGTCATAAGCTCGCAAAGATTCGCTGTCGAACTGACAGTTGTTTTTGCTATTTGCCGGGTAGCTATACTAGTTATATATAAAAACATTTATTAACCAATTTAGCTGACTACTGGGGCCCACCATCAAGTTTCATGAACCGCTTCCACCTTTTTTTCGGCTTTCTCAACGTCACCGATTTCAAATCGAGCCGGGAGTAGCCCAGGAGTGAAAAACAGCATTACGCCAAGCCAACGGACCGTACGTCGCTACAAAGGAAGATTTGGACAATCTGGTACTTATAGTGGGATTCTAAGTGAGATTATAAGTGGGATTTGACCATGGTATAAGTGCAGCTGAGGTTATTTCAGTGGGATCTGACCATGGCGAACTAAGCCCCATAAGGTAGCTAATAACCCCAACCAACCATGGTAAAGAAGCAGCTACGAACTGGGGATGCACATCCAAGTACTATACCCAAGGCTTCCAATTTCCTCTATACGAAGTAACCAAGGAAGGCCTGGCCTAGGGATGGTTACCTATAGGTAACTGGAAGGGTAGGGATATGCAACCCATGGCGATCAACTGGCCTGCCCAGGGCATCAGCAAGTTGCAGGGACCAAGCATGGCGCTGTTGCATTGTAACGAGCGAGTGCTTACGAGAAGAAACCATCATATGGATCATGGAAATCATCCACAACAGGATCAACGGTACAAGAAGGCCCAATCGTTAGCTAAGTTGGTGAACATATCTGGGTTCACTAGTGTAACTACCTAGCAAATTGCACATAGCTAAAGATAAATCAGCCTCTGAACCAACTTAAAACCAGGCGGCTCTTCTGTATCTAAGTAATCCGCCCTGCAGAAGCACCAGTTTAACCGTCCAGCAGAATTTCGTATGATCAGAAGGCATTTGTCTCACTGTGCCATGGATACTATATTGTCATGGTCGTCATCGTCCCCTTTTATCATCGTCCTGAACGTCGCCACGGTCGTGGCCATCATCAACATTGTCATCATCATCATCATCATCATCATCATCATCATCATCATCATCCTTATCAACGCAGTTGTCCTCATTGTCATCGTCGTCGCCATCACCTATTATTGTCGTTACCGTCGTCATTGGCGTGATCATTGCCATCATCCTCGGTCGTCATCAATGTCATCGTTGTCGTCATCAATCGCATCATCGTCATGGTCGTCATTGCCATCATCGTTCCCCATAATGATTGTAAATTGTATAGGGGCTGGGTCAGCCACTTTGTTTGTTGGGTGGTCAGAGCTGTTGCTACTATCCTCCAGTTATTACTCAAATTAAACATGTCACAGCTGCTGTCGTCGTCGTCGTCGTCGTCGTCGTCGTCGTCGTCGTCGTCG
>VSDK01024110.1:29166-45924 GCA_009767595.1 Symbiodinium kawagutii
TCGTCGTCATCATCATCATCATCATCATCATCGTTGTCGTCGTCGTCGTCATCGTCGTCGTCATCATTGTTCTCACTATCATCATCACCATGGTTGTCATCATTACCATCATGAATTCAAATGACATCATGATTGTCGCTGTCGTCTGCATTGTCACGGTCATCATTGTCATCATCCCCACCATCATCATCATCACAATCACCAAAATCATCGTCGTCGCTGTCTTCGTCGTCAAATCGCCATTGACGTCATCATCATGTGATCATTGCCCTCATTGTCATCATCATGGTCATCATCATGGTCATCTTCATTGCGATCGTCATCATAGACATCATTGCCATTTATTGCCATTCATTGCCATTCATTGCCATTCATTGCAATTAACTGCAATTCATTGCCATTCAATACCATTCATGGCCATCATCCTTGTCAAAATCCTTGTCATCAGATGTTTCATCATCAATATCTTTATGGTCGCAGTCTTTATGGTGGTAATTTGTTAGCAGCAACATCTTCGTCTTCATCGTGGTCATCATTGCCGACATTGTCTACATCGCGAGCATCATTATCATCATCATCATCATCATCATCATCATCATCGTCGTCGTCATCATCACCACCACCACCACCGTCAACACGGTTAGTCATCCTGAGTGCTCGAACAAGAAACAGGCCTACTTAATCCTACTTATTCAGGAAGCTTGTTGCACAGAGACGCACGAAGAGTACTTCCGATGGCTGCGTACAAAAATCGCAGGTGGCTCCAGCGCGCAGACATCTCTGCACGCCTGAAAAATCAACGGCGGTTACGCAGCTCCGCACTGGGAGCCGTCGTGACGCAACCGACAAAGCGAACTAGGTTCCTCCCGGAACACCACATTGACCGAGACAGAAACAAAGTGATATTCGGATCAGCAAGTCATAGTCCGTTCAATTCTCCGTCCGGCTTCTCAAACCTCAAGATATTGAGCAGCGGCTTTAAATTCGCCAGGCCGAGGCATGCGAAGCTGAAGGCAACCTTGATCATCTTGAAGCAAGTCAACTTGCTGAAGGCATGGGCCAACTTTCGATAGCTCAAGTTTGAAATGCTCCATGTCCCTGGTGTCCCTGTGACTGGGGGTCCCATTGTCGAAATCGCGTGAAGGAGGGGCCCGATCTTCGGGCCATATCCTTTGATCTCAGCGCGAACCTGAGAGTAAGGGAGACTGCTCAGCCGATACCCGCCATGTCAGGAAATAACATGTGACCGGCTGATGTGAACGGCTCAAACATTTCACATGTTTCGCCTGATTTGGACATCCCTGCTTCATTCAGATCTAAGCTGCCAAGCAAATTTGTTTTGTTCATTCGACTTTTCCAAGCTCTACCCATACACAAACGGACGTGTGGACTCAATCTGCGAGTCCAAAGCAGTAGAGTCAGACTCCATCTCACAACATGATTGAAAGAATGTAGATAGTTACTATGCTAACCTTGCTAACTAGTTATAAACAGCAGCCTGGCCAAGTACACCTCCAATTTCTCACTCCACGAAACGGCCAATTGCTCCACTAGCAGCTCCAAGATTTCATTTTGCGCCATTCGGCGCAAGGCTTCGCGCTGACGCTTGTCGAAATGTGGTATGGTGCCTCAGCGGTCGAAGCACGTGATGTGGGTCTCACTCCTAACGTGCCTGCAGCAGCTGCACTCTGACCTAAGCGCTGCCAAGTGGCAATCCCGGCACAAGCGGCAAGGGCAAAACTCGGGGTTTTTCAGGCCGCAGAGGCAATGGGCTTCGGGCGCTTCAAAACCCAAATCAATCCCAAGACCTTGGTGGCCAGCGAGTCCCCATCCTGTCCTCCGGTCCCCCTGCCCCCCCCTGGAGCCAAGCTGCGTCCAACTTCCTCTTCAATCCTCAGAGTTCATGCGCTGCTCTTCGCACTCAACCGTTAAAGCCAGGTCTGCCGTTTATCCACAAGCTGGGTTGAGTTTCAACCTCGCCTAACGTTAGATCCGCAATAATAAACCACCGTCAGCTTAATCATCAATAGCTAGCGATTTACCATCAAATGTAATAGGTCTAGCTTCACAAATGGATATCTCCTGTTTCGGAAGAACTGTCTGCCAGTGGCGCAGCCCTGCCAAGGGTCCTCTTCTCTGCTGCGCTGTGGAGAGACATCTCCGCAGTTCCACGTCGTGCTGATGGCTTTGGAAGACTTTTGCTGCGCCGCACACTGCTGCGCTCTTCCACCGTCAGAAAGGAGTTCCTGATAGTGCAGGGCTAATGCATGGAGACTGCACCACATCCAAGATGCTAAAAGACATTGCACTGTGCCAAAAAAACATGGACAGCAATGAGCCGATGCTGTGGCAGCCACCCGGAAACCCAAGATTTGGTTCACAACAGGTGGCTCTTTCCCCTTGAAACAAATTGTTTGGTGCAAAAAGTTGCGAATTTGCTTTGGCAAGTTGCTTTGTTGCTTTTTCTGGCTGATTGCAAGCAAATTAATTCCCAAACGTTGCTTTGTTGCTTATTCTTGGTGCCGTGTGTTCATTCAAAAAACAAGGATTGGCGCTCATATGCGTGTTTGTGAGCACGGAATCCTCGGAACCTTCGGTGACGGTGGAACCTGCACCTGAACCAGCACCCAGAATGCCCTGCAACCTTCCTGAACCTTGAGACCTGCAAGCTGCACCGGAGCGTGGGCAACCCCATGAGCTGTTGGGGATTTGGGCATGAAACTTGCTGAGCGGCACAACATCACTTTTGAACATTGCCAGCGTCAGGCTTGGAACACTTCACTCACACCCTCAAAAACGGTGCCATGAAGAAAAGAAATGAGCCAAAAACAAGTGCGCATCCACATCTACAACCACCCGGCATTCAAAGAACCTTGAGGGCAGCTGACTCTGCCAAGCTGCTTGTAAGTCAGCATCATAATGCAGGATGGACGTCGAGAGGACTTGAGAATGTAAGAAGTGCTGGTGATCCAAACGGCCACTGTCCGATGCACAGCTTTGGCACATCACTTGACCTATGCCAACCCACAAAACGCCCTTTGGACGGGCCGGGGTATAGACATTTGTTTGATTGTGGTCCTCAGTTCGCACAGGTGGCCACCACCTAGCCATAGCTAAGCAGTAACAACGACAGCAACAAGGCAACCGGCCAACCAGCCATCCAGCCGGCATCCCAAACAACTTCACAGGTGATCTGAATTTCAGTGATGCAAAGTGCCTCAGCAAATCACTGTTACCAACTATACACAGTAGTTGGATCGAGTTTTTGGGTATCTTTATTGGTACTCGAACTAGGGTAGTAGTTGCTACTACCCTTGAAGTGGTAGATCCAATGTAGTTGGATGTAGATTTCCAACTATAGTAACTATAGTTATATCTACCATAACTCGTAGTTACCCTAGTTATAACCCAACGACTATAGCTGGTTGGGGCCCACCTTGTAGTTGGTAGTGGCCAAATTCGTCATTACCCAAATTTCTCATTGCTCCCCAGAAGAGAGCTGAGGCCTCGAAGCAATGCCGTGAGCGTTGCCCGCCTGTCGTGACAGATCAACCGACGGACATTTTGACAGAGTTTACTTTTTCGGGGCTACAAATTCTTTCCACTTAGTTCACTTAGTTCACCTAGTTCACTTGGTTCATTTACTTCATTTAGTTCACTTAATTTGTTCCATGTTCAAAGCATCAAGCGTCCCTGATTCCTTCCTGCTGAGTTAGTGAGTTCTGGTGCTGCACAAAAAGGAAGCAAAGTCAGAGACTTGTGTCTGCTGCCATGTAAGCATATGTTTCACATCAACAGCGTGCCACCGGCAGATCATTGGCGGGTAGCATTAGTTGCCCAAGAGGTGAAGTATCTGGACCCAAGCTAGTTGGATTACATCACCATGGGGTAATCTTCATAAGCTTCTAGGTGATTCTACAAGTTGACTACTGTCAGGGTGATTCATGTATGGGCTTGAGCCCAAGAACAAACCATGAGAGTGATACAGCAGCAACAGAAACCACTCCAAAATAACCAAAATTGCTGATATCGAGTAGTCATCACTAGTAGTGGTGAATGTATATTGATAAGTGTAATGATGATAGTGATCACTCATAATAAGAATAGCTACCATCATCGCGATCTGCGCCTACCAAAAAGCCGTTAAGTGCGACTCTTCTTAGAATTCACGTCAGTAACTCCCGCATGCAGCCGCTTTTCATCCCGGAACTAGGGAGCTACTGTTCCTAGCGTGGACCAAGCGCGAAATGGCATCCTTCACCAAGACAATCACAGTGTCAATGTCAACTTCAATGAAAGGAGTATCCCATTTCAAGGGATTGAAGGATCTATAGCAGTACTTGAAAGTCGGTTGATTGCTGACACACGCGAAGTGGATCTTGTTCAGAAAGGCCCACGCTCCCCACTCGCTGTAGGTGTTCCGGTTCGAGCTCCACAGCTTTCTGCGACCCGGCGGGTCACCCGCGTCACCCGGCACGACCGGAGGCCGACAGCTCACATATTGCGCGGTGTCCCGTGAGTCCTGCTGTAGCTCCACCACGAAGCTTCCCGCAGGTAGAAACAAAGACCAACTCATCCCAGCACCAAACGGTTGGACCAAAATGTCCACGAAATCCAGGGCCAGTCGAACCTCAGATGTTGGCATGCCGCGATCAAATTCGAGTTAGATTCGGATTACGAAACTCTGGTAACTAACCTGGAAGGTCAATTCATCACTATGAGAGCTGGGTTACCAGAGTTTAGTGGTCACTAAAGGCCCCTATCCATTCTGAGCTTCACATAGGCAGGAAGGTCAAGATGTTCTTGGGTGATTGTCCAACCACCAAAAAAACAGCTCAGCTATAGAGCGCTACTGATTTGGGAAAAAAGCATTCCATTGCCTGTGACAGAACATAACTAGAGGCCCGGAGTGCCGTCGGCATAAGCTCGCTTTGCAAAAAGAAAGCATCCCACAATAATTATGGATGCTGCTCATGACGACTGCCGTGCTCTCTGGCGATGATGATGATGATGATGATGATGATGATGATGATGATGATGATGATGATGATGGTGATGATGATGATGATGATGATGACGACGACGGCGACGGCGACGGCGACGACGAGAATGACGATGACGATGACGATGGTGCTGCTGGTGGTGCTGCTGGTGGTGCTGCTGGTGGTGCTGCTGGTGGTGCTGCTGGTGGTGGTGGTGGTGGTGCTGCAAATGATGATTATGATGATGATGATGATGATGATGATGATGATGATGATGATGATGATGATGATGATGATGATGATGATTGATGACAACCGCAATATCTGTCAGAACACTATACAATGCCTTCCACCTTTTATCGAAGGGACTCCTACAAGGAGCACCCGCTGGAAGATGGTATGCTCGAACCCCCACAAATAACCTTTGAAACCACAACCAACTTGACTGCTTCGAGAGAATTCGCGCCCCAGATATTCGTTCCTCGAATCTCAAGCAATCAAATTGTTGGGTCCAGATTGAACAGCCATTGGTTCATAGCCATCAAACGACTTCAAACCTCACCATCGACTAATGTCAATTACATAGTCATTTACTCAGCATGTATTCTGCATAATCAGTCAGGAATGAAGCAGTACTTGACAAACCTGCAATTGCTGAGGTCTTTAATTGACTTACGGACAGGTCCGCAAGCCGCCACCGGTACTTAACCATTAATCAACCGCTAATTGACCATCGTTTTTGAGCTGAGTAACTATCATTCACCATCATTTAACCACCATACTCACCTACAACCACCAAATATCTACACTATCATCAATCATCTTGACCGATTGACCATCAACCGCAATTATATAATCATACATAAACCACCAGAAACGAACCACCATCAAACTTAACCCTCAACCAACTAAATCATCGTCTAGCCATCATCTAAGCATCATCGATCATCTTCAACCATTCGTCCACAAACTTAACCATCATCAACCATCAAACTTCACCATTTGTTCACCATCAAACTTCAGAATCAAACTCAACCACCTACCAAGTCACCATCAACCACAACTCAACTATCCAACTCGCCCCTTGTCATGAACGAACCAACCGTTGGATGCCGCGGCCTCCCAACGGCGCCGCACCTGCTCCAACAGCGGCAGCTTCTCCCAGGACAACGAGATGAGATGCACCGGTGCAGTGGACCGCTGCACCAGCTCCGACAGAGCTGCCACCAGATCCTCCTGGGACGCTGCGCGGCTGGAGATGGGGAGCAGGAGCCGTTCAGGAGCGGCGGTGCCGAACGGGGGGGACCCAGGGGTGACGACTGCTGAAGTGCTTGGTGGTTGGTGCTGAGGGGTGATTTCTGATGTGCTTGGTGATTTGAGTGGTTAATAATGGTTGATGATGGTACATATTGGGGAATGGTCGGTAATGATGGTCAATATTGAAAGGTTATAAACATTTATAATGGGGAACCACCAAAAATGGTTGGTTACTTACGAAATTAATGGTCAGTGAGCAGCATTCAAAAGGGAATGTGGCGGTTCAATGACGATTTATTGATGGTCAACATGGTGGTGAACTCATTGTCATTGACGGATAATCAACGCAAATTGATAGTTGGTATCGTGGTTGAATGATGATGGTTAGCTGATGGTTAATTTATGTTGATGCGTAAAATCATCAATTCGCAACATGGTCAACGTTGATAGTTAATGCCGGATGTTTATCAAGTTTCGATTATCATGGCTGAGTAGCTTTAGAATGCTTTAGAGTTGTATTCAATCCTGATGTAAGAGCTGTTTTTTGGTGGCCATCTGTAGGTTCAGCTAATGAGTGTTGATAATGGTTCCCCAATGGTTGATCATGACTGATAACAGTTCATTATGGCTTTATAACGATCTCCTGATGGGGAATAAGGGCCGTTGTTAACAACGGTTGATTCATGGTGGGGATTCCTCAACTTTGTGGCTGACAATGATTGATGGGGTTGAATCATGGTTCATACTGGTCAACTAGTAGCTCAATAGGTAACTGTTTAACCGTGACTAGTGGTGGTTGATCATCATGGTTCCTAATCCCAACAAGTACTGATGGCTTAACCATGCCGTGCTCAATCATGATCCAATGTTGGTGGCCAGTTTTCCAGGCTTGCCCTATGCCACCTCTTCATGAGTTGCTTCCTCCATGGGTTTTCAACCTGGGTGAATTGCTGGCTGCCTCTCCTGGTTGGCGATCTTCCGTTGCGTCTGCTTCTCCACTCCCACGATGGACACGCTGCGGTACCCGAAGACCACGCCCAGCTCCCGGCCCAGCCATGGCGTCCCCGGCCCCGTGGCGAAGACGTGGGCGCCGTGGCGCTGCGGTGGGGCCTCCACCGCCGTGGTCAGCAGGTGGTGCCGAAGGATGCGGCGGAACTGAGCCGCCTGGCGCCAGTCCAGGTCCCCGTGGAGGCGCAAGGATGGATCCGGGAAGCCCCACAGAGACACCTCCGGCAGCTGGGGCATCTGGCTATGGTTGGAAGGGGATCTGGTTGCAGCTGGAGGTGGGATATCTGGCGACAGTTGGAATGATGATGCTGGATGATCATGTGGTTTAGCGCAGGGATGTGGATGATCAGTTGTCTTGGTTTCTGGCTGTTCATGATCGGTTTTTGATGAGAAACTTCGAGAAATTTTGACAGAATTTGACCCTCTCTGCCTTGAAGCAATGACACTCCTGATCCTGGAGTTCTTGAATGCTTCGCACTCGATGAGATAAGAGTTGGAAGAAGCTGTGAAAGGGGCTCTTGGTTAAATCCAACGTTTCTGGCGACTCGCCATAGGGAACCAGAAAGACTTCAGTAGCATCTGTCTCCATCCTCTCCGGAGCAGAAGTCCCAATCCCATCTCGTTGCCAAACCGCCCGCAGCAGTTTTCGAGTCTGCTCCCCGGCGAAGGTCAGCGTCAACGCTGGCAGGAACCAAGTGAAGAATCCCGTGGGATGCCTGCGAGCCAGCCACGTGGGGGGTGCCAAACCTCTTGCAGCCATGGTGGACGAAAGATGCCTTAGGAATCGTTGGTTGAGGTTCTACCCAGTTGGTGGTTGGTTGCCACAAGCATCATCATGGTTTTGTGAAACCAGGTGGGAGAATTGCAGCTAGCACGGTTAGTCGATGACATGCCCCCAGCAATCAAGGCTAGTCCTAAGATTGATTGATCATCAGCTAGCAACCAACTGCTAGTTTGGGTGCATCTCTGTTGTTCTTCGAAATGTTTGGCCCCTTACCACTGTGCATCCCCGCTTACCAAGTGGTTGCAATTCCCATGGTAGAGATTAGTTCCCCGACTTCATAGGGCGCTACCAGCTACCATGGTTACATCCTTGGGAACTAACCCCAGCAGTGCACACCCAAGCGAGCTTCAACCCCTGAAAAATCCATCGGCGCCTCAACGAGCCATGTGGAATCACCGCCAGCGGCAGAAACCACGCGATGCGGGAGGACGACCCACATGGAACCGTGGCATTTGGAGTCGCGGGTAGGACACTGGTGAAATGTTGCATGGTAAAGTCCACGTGGCATGAACCTTGCAGTGACAAACATATCCCCAGGAGAGTTCCCTTAGGAAGTTTGCGATGAATCGATTGGCTTGCTGAACTGGGGTCTTGGGGGGTATGGATATTAGGAAGGGAGTCAATGGCAAACAATGACTGATTGGTATAGCCAACTACAATAGCCACAGTGACCGATCAGCATTAACATGGGTTGATGGTTTCAGGCGATGTCAAGCATGGATCCAAAAAATCACAAATATGAACGTAAACACATCACGGCTTTGGCCAAATACCCCTATTTGTCAACCACAGGTTGACTTGTCCTAGGTTACCAGGACCCAAACAACAAGGTGTGCCTTCCAAGACGGTCCAACAGTGGCTAGCCCCATCCAACCAGGGCTCTTTCCTCAAACCGTGGTGGTCCAACAAGCCACCACTTCGGGGACCAACATTAAGCACAGGCACCCAGCCCTGATAGAGCTCCTTGCTTCACTGTTCCCCACATCAGTTCGTTCCTTCGCACACAAAGATCGCTCAATGCCATGGGGCAGTGCCTGGTCCTTCCATAGACAGCTGACAAGCCTTCTGGTCGCCACCATCGTTCAGGATGACTTTGAAACTGAACCATGGCCGCCTTGTAGCGTTGCCCAGCTTGACCTACCCAGCCTCGAGCATTTCTTAAGAAGCCCAACATCCACAGGGCTCGATCCATCGGCACCACCGAAAGCCCACGGCCATCATGGCGACAGCCCTGGCACAGCAACATCCTCAGCAGGGCAGCCTCCAAGAAGTCAGCAGCCGATCTCAAGGGCTCAGCCACCGCAACCTGCAGGGCTTGGCTGATGCGACTGAGGCTGCAGGCGAAGTAAATGGCGATTTGGTTCGCGAGGCAATCGTCTTCGCGCAAGTCCCACGTCACAATCTCCAGAGCCAGGGCGAGATCAGGTCGCCAAGAGACATCCGCAGGATCGAAGAAGGGGACCACAGGTCTGGCATCTGCCATGCAGGCTGTGTAGTGCAAGGTGTCTGACAGCTCCTCGACTTTCACTGGTCGATGGCTCGACAAGGCATCCACCACCTTGTTCAAATGCGACGCGCAGTCGGAAAAAAGCGAAACACTCCAGGACTTGCTGCAATAAGAGTGTCGCGGAGGAACAATCTTTGGCACTGTCACCATGTTTGCTTCCTGCAGGCCCACAGCACCCATCTTTAGCATATCTATCAACACCAGCCATGATGAGCACAATCCCACATCCAACAAGTACACTTGTATCTGCTGGTGGAATGTGACTACAGGTATAAACAGGGGGGTTTTCGAGTATAAGTTTGCTTGAATTACCTGCTATAGACATCTCATTTTTATTAATTGTGTCCTGCAGTTTGCTGACAAAAGCTGTTTCCTTTGCAAAGAGTTGGTCCAACTCAGCCGTTGACCGTGCTCCGCGATCTTTGCGCGAGCGTGCACGGCGCCGCTGCAGGAGCTGAAACTTTCCAGGAATGAAGCTGCGCAAGTAGGCGAGTGCAGCGGCTGGAGGGTTGGAGCTTACACCGCCCAGCAACGCTCCAAGTCCATCCAGCCTCGAGCTACAAACAGCGCTTGCACCAGCAAAGGCTGCAAGAAAACAAATCAGTTACAACTATGGTTGACCAATCTGCCATTTGGCTAGGCCACTCCTGGTACTTCCTTAGGTTAGGTCCCTCTTTAGAGGGCCATAGGGATACCCCTGGCGCCTTAGCTCCCTCCCAACCACCAGCCAGCAAAAGTAGTTGACTATCAGTCAAACGCTGACCATTGGTTGGCTTGTCAAACTATTGCTATATTGGTTTGCTCATAGGGATGGCCCATGATGCTGATACCCCTATCTATATACAAGGTAGTAGAATTCTAACTATGGTTCTATCTACCATATCCAGTAGTTTCCCTACTTATAAAACAACATGAAGCTGGCTAGGGGACCACCTCGCAACAATCATCGTTAAGCCATCGATCATACGGCTTGGTGAACTCTTGTCCAGTCACCACCAGTTGCACATCTATTCCCTCCAACTTGGAAAATGCCAATCAATCCTTCAAATCGCCAACAGCCTGCGGAGTGGTAACCCCCCTGGTTGGATCTGTTGGTGAACACAACCCACCATCCAGTACAGTTATATCTTCCCTGACTGGCAGTTACCTTATTCATAACCTCGGTGGGGGTTATATCTTCCCCAACTGTGATTAACTAACTGTAGTGATTCTTCCCGGGTAGTTGCCCCAGTTATAACTGGTAGTTGACAGGCCCTGGGGGATACTACTAACCGTCACTACCAGCCCGGTGAGTCGCAACAAGTCGCCTCTGTGACAGGTTCCGGGCCGACAGCCTCAGTGCCCTGACGGGTGGGCAGCATCTCCGGTAGCTGAAGGGCGCCACCCAGCACTCCGCGCGGCCCCACGGGGCCAGGCCCAGGTCGCAGCACCGCTCCGCGGTGAAGAGGACGCCGTCCCAGCAAGGCAGCAGCGGGTCGGCCATGCACGGCTCATGAGCTGCCACAGGTGATGCCCAGTTGGGCCCAGGGACCACCACTGGTTGGATAGCTGACTTCGGTGGAGGGATCACCGCTGGTTGGATAGCTGGGCCCAGGTATACCACTTCGGGGAAATCAGCTTGTAGCTAGTGATTGAGTGCAATTGTGAGATACTCGCAGAAACAATGGCGCTCACACTGTTGCTGACAGGTTGACCGATAGGTCTTCCCACGCTATGAGAATCTTGCCACGAAAGCTTGTACCCCCAAAGCTGCTGATCAGAGACATTTGGTTTCTTGGCAAGCATCTGCGCCCTGTTCTCGAACATTGTTCTTCAGAACAAGGATCCTTGCATGAATAATCCGGTCCTAAAAGCAAATCCATAGACACAATGAGTTCTGGTCCCCCCTGGCATATCCGAAAGACGCGATATCTCACTGCGAGTCTTCAACTTTGGACTCTGCTGTTCTGAAAACCACAGCGCGAAGGCGTCGAAGGCGTAGCAGGAGGTTCTAGGTGTTGGATACAGAATTTCAGTATCAAATATCCCCAGTTGACAAAGACCATTCATATTTGTTTCTTCATAAGGATTTATGGCTTATAAATCTCAGGCAGGTGAGTGTTGAGTCAAGGAATCATGTTCTGAATGAATTCCGTCCTGGCTGCTGAACAGGGATGTGTCAGTTCATGAGCTTACAACCAAGGACCCTAAGTGGCAATCAAAACCGCACAAATGCGCACGCCTTGGGTTAAACAAAGTGATGGTCCAGAAGGGGCCCCTAAATGGTGAAGAATGGTGATGAATAGTCAGTGGAGTAGCCAAACTTAGACCCAGGTGTGATCGCGGTTAAAACCCTGAGTACTGCTTGCTCACCCGCGACCGTTGTTGGGCTCTCGCCAAGCTTGGGAGGTCAAAATCCATTAACAGTGTGAACATAGGCGAATGGTTCTTGTGGTGATGTTCCGGTGGTGGTGCTGTGACAATGGTGGTGATTCAGTGGTGGTTCATTTTTATTTCATCATGATGCTTGTGTAAGGCAGCTTTGGAAAAACATACCCTTGGTAGGACGATCTTGCGTCAAAGCACTCTTCGTATGACAAAGTGGTGAAATACTCTTCATGTGAATAGACGGCACCATCACCTCTTGCTAGCATTAACAACCGTAGCGAACCATTCCCACAACCACACAACTAAGTAGTGTTAATCAAGGGTGAATTGACTTTGATTCATTAATTGTAACTCTAAAATAATTCACACCATAAATCAAAGCATAAGAACAGATCCAATCCTCACTCCATCTCCAACCAGGGAGCCCTATCCACCGTGGCAACTCCTCACCCCGAAGTTCATCCGCCTTCAAAGCAAAGGCTGAGCCTGGGTTTCGGGCGGGCCGTTTGGTCCGCAGATGAATAGAGGGAGCTGCATGTGGTCATGTGACAGTCATGTGGTAGATGTAGAATTTGTTCATCGACCTTGTCAACAAACTGGATGAATTGAGTAGTTCAAGTTGCGCTTACCGCAATGTACATAGTATGGCTATGAGAACGCCTATGGCTCCAACTGAGGCTGGATTTCACGCAGCACCAAGCGGAGCAATATCCATCAATCTACACTCAGTACAGTCCCTCCAAAAAATATCTGTTTTTGAAGGGCATTGTAGACATCGCCGTTTCCGCGTTATTGTGCCAGAGAGCGATGTAAACACCAACCGGATCAGAATCCTGCACGACTACAACAATCAACAACTGAGATCAGCTGAGCTTTCGTGATCCGCTCAAGAACCACAAACTGAGGCCAATTCTATCCAATTCTGGTGTTGTCCCAAAAGAAGTCACCGCTCATGGCTGTGAAAACTGTTGGGCTCACGCTGTAGCCAGTTTTGCATGGATCTGCCAACAGTTTCACATAGTTTCACCAGGTGTCTTTGAGCATGGTATTTGTGTGGCATCATACTGACTAGTAGCCAAAATGGAATAGCTGCAGCTTTACCATGCCACGTTTGACAACTGAGTTTCGCTGAACCTCCGCAGTTGTAGATCTCTGGGAACTCAAACAGCTGCAATGATAGGTGACATCCTGCAACTCAGATGATGGGTAGTCCTGCATACCTTGTGCAAGAAACTTTGTCATTCTGCGATCCTTGGGATCTATTCAGTTCCTTTCCACACCCATGTTCCAGAATGAAGACCACTTCCTGACAGGTCTCGCAAGTTAACCCTTGCTCACTTGATCTACAATCACTATCACCACTGTGTGCACATGCAAGGACAGTCGGTCTTTTGTCCCCTGCATCCAGTATGTCAGCTCTTGCCCGAGCCATCAACAGCCTTGTCGGGACAAGGACCAGAGTGTCGTTGGCGCTTTTAAGTTCCGATTTCGTTTCAGTACACACACTCTTCTGTAACCAGAAACTTGCGATGACGTGTGCAAATGCAGCGGTCAACAAGTCCACAACAAAGCAAAGATTGTGTGGCACCCGGAACCCTGCCAAATCTTGGCTTGTAATATGGCTCGAACAAAATTTGTATAAACGCCAAACATGTCGTGGACAGAGCGCCCGGGAGTTCCCCACCAAGGCATTGAATACTGAAATTCTGCTGCAACTGGGCACCAGACGTGGAGATTGGCAGCTCGTGATGAAGTTTAGGCAGTGTGTGGGATGCTGATTCCCATGTTTCTGGGCGAGAACTCTGATATCATAAAGCTATGAGTCCGTAGCCATGGTGCTAAGCTCCAGCCATGCGAAGGGATGATCACTGGGGGGGCAAACCATGAATTCTCGGGGCGAACCATGTCTATGAACAGCCTCATCACTAACTATTTAGCAGTGATAATTGCCTCTGATTCATTCATCAGACATAGTGCATTCTGATTCATTACTTTCATCACACCACCACAAATGGCAACAAATCCAACCCCCACCGATTGGGCGAAACCCTCCACTGGGAAAAAAAAAAAACTCCACCATTGCAAGCTCCCACCCTCTGCTCCCCATCCAGGTGCCTCTCCTCGACCGCCCCCGGGTACATCCAGGCTGAGCCTCGGTGTTGGGTCTACCAGCTGGTCACCCAGTTGAACCATCAGTAGATGGAGCTCCGTACGTTACCACCTGGTGGCGTATGGTGTGGTATGACTTAGTTAGGTGGTAGATGCAAAAAGGTGGTCGATGGACCCCCTTGGGCAAGACCAAGATTCAGGATTCTGCAGGTGCATTCAGTTACCAAATACCTTTAGTTGAAACATTGAAGTGGTGTTTGCCGCAACATGTAGGGAATACATGCGGGTTACTCGAAAAGATACAAAAAAAGTATCAGGTTTAATAGGGAACCAACCATGGGATTCACTCTGATTGATTTCTTCAACGATCAATGGATTGAGGACCAAGGGTTCACCTGAGGTGACGCGATGAAAATCCGTATGGTTCCCAGCAAGCTGAGGCCAATGCTGATGTCGTCCTGTTGCCCCTGCTCTCCTCGAAGGTTCTTATCGACGTTGGGCTGCCTGCAGGACATGGTGTCGTACATCCATGTGGTCTCTCATGCACTTCGATAGATGTGGATTCGTCAACGCAGTTGATCGTCTCACTGGCGAAAGCTTCGAGCACCAAACCTGTGGCAGAAACCTGCAACAGCCGTGAGCAACCCAGAAGGGCAGGGGCCCAGGCCTCCAGTGCCCTTTCACAGCGATGTCGTCCATAAACTTTCGCGACATCCAAGGGCGTCCTGCCTGAGTGCGCACAGCTGAAACCATTCACCGCAGATCCAAGTTGCTGAATCCCTTGGAGCCAAGTCCTTAGGGCCCCGGACCCCATCTGTCCCTCGGAGCCACTGCGGCACGCAGCTCCAGCAGCCGCGCGACCACCAGGTCCTTGTCGGCCCGCGCCGCGTGGTGCAGCGGCCTCCGACCCTGTTGGAAGTCGGTCGCCTCCACATCGGCTCCCCCGCGCGCCGCCGCCGGGAGCGCGGAGACCATCTCCACCTGCCCGCGCTCTGCAGCTATGTGCAGGGCCGTGTTGCCTCGGGGGTCCAGCCACTGATACAACGTGAACAGAATTGGGCCAAGGCATCGCTGCAATGTCTGAGGTCAAAGGTGATCAGAGACGCCAACCCGAGTCTGATTTGCCCAGCTCATCTAGGTTCAATCTTTGGGGCCCAAGGATCCCAAGGCATCCCTGGCCAAAGAATTTACCGCTCATGTTCCCACCAAGGCCCCCGGCCCCGATTGTTCTGCCAGTTCACTGGCGCGTTGGCCGCCAGCAGCAGCTGAACTACCTTATTCCGACCCTCACCTGCTGCATCGTGCCGAGGGGTGTTACCTCGGGAAGCCACAGGTAACTTGACTTTTGCTCATTTTGACATCACTTGTCATGCGATGCGATGCGATCGACTGGTGTATTCAGCATTTCTCAATTGATTTTAGCTCTGCGTCTGTGTGTCAGCTGCTTGGCCATCGGGCCATTCATGACCAACGAACCGTTCCCCACTGCTCTCGCCGCAGCGCGGCACGAAGTCAGAGCGAAGTCCTTAGGGCACCCGACCGTCGCTGTCCCTCATAGCCACCGCGGCGCGCAGCTGCAGCAGCCGCGCAACCACCTGGTCCCTGCCAGACCGACGCGCCGCGGCCAGGTGCAGCGGCGTCCGGCCTCTGAAGCACGAAGCTCAGCACCACAGCGGTGACAGAGTCTCTGCAGCTCCTGAGCCCTCGGCCCCGGTTGAAGCCGGTCGCCTCAACGTCGGCGCGCGCAGCCGCCAGGGCGGAGACTGCCTCCGCGTGGCCGTGCATTGCGGCTTCGTGCAAGGCCGTCTGGCCTCAGAGAGAGAGAGAGGTTTCAGCCACAGATGCAGGCTGAGCGCATGAAATTCAGCGACCAAAACTTCCTCCCAGCCCAACCGCGTTCTGCTTGTTGTCCCTCATTGCCGAAGTGAGACATGTGGAAACACAAAATTTTACACTTGCATCAAGAAATTACAGCCAACAAGCCTCGAAGCACAATATGTGATTGGGAACAATTGACTGATTGTGGCTGGAGTGCTTCCAGCAACAAACGTGAACCGAATCAGGCCAATGATTCGCTGCAGCATCTGTGCAGCAGCCTTTGCCATCCCTGTTGACTTCTCTTCAGCCAATCAATATCGTTCAAGTTTTCTGCTTCTCATCTGAAATCAGATCTGGGTTCTATCATTTATCCTACGACCATGTTGAACTTCAGGGGACCTGGAGTTCGGTGTCTTCAGGTAGTTGGTGAGGTAGGGACAGTGCGAACACTGCATATCAAATCATGTAAAAACATATTTAAATATCAATATATCAACAATTTTCACTAATGCGAGCAGTCTTTCTTTGAAAAGTGCATTCGGTTAAGTGACCCGACCAGGAAAGCCTACCTACTGTAGTTCAAAGTGAGCAGAGCTGAGCTGGCTCTGAAAGCTAAGAATAGTCGATGACTTGACTTGACATTATTGACTAGTATGTGAATACACATGGTCTGCAAAGATTAGAAAGTGCTTTCAGCGTCTATGGTTTGGCACAACCTCAAGGACAATCACTCAAACTAGTCAATCCTCAAAACACAACATGAGACCCAAACAGTTGCAATTTGAAAATGACAAGAGACCAACCAACCTAAGCACCATCGAGTGAATGCGTCGCTTCAAGCCCTAGGTATCATCAACCGCCAGGGCTGTGTCGCCATCCGGTGCCGCCACAGACTGAGCCCCCGAACCATCTCTCCCAGTCAGACG
>VSDK01024110.1:46773-59796 GCA_009767595.1 Symbiodinium kawagutii
AGCAGTAGCAGCCGCAGCCGGTGGTAGCCTGGCTCCAGAGCCCAGCTTGAGTCTGAGGGCTGAACATATTGCAGATACCTTCCTGTCAACATCTAGCTGAGCAACTGCCTGGCTGGACATGGGCTATTCGCGCTGAAACCCGACGGATTCCGACATTTGCCAATTGAGCTGGACAGAGAACATTTCATTGGACAGCTTCGTCGATTTGGTTCAAGTTATCTACTCTTAGGTCTTCGAAAAATCTTCTCGAAGCCATCTCCAATCTGGAAGACCTTCTCATATGCAGGAAATCAATGAAAAAACTGACCTTTCCCCAAACACGGGGAAAATGAATTCACTGTATACCCAGTGTCACCGTGTAGCTGGATAGAAAACACTGAATGAGCTGGTTCAAGCTATCACTTTTGGGTCTTCAAGAAATCTCCTCAAAGCTATCTCCAGTCTGGAAGACCCTCTCACATGTAAGAAGTCAATGGAAATCCGTCCCTCTCCCCCCGACAACAGAGAATGGACTACAGTACTTGTATGCCCAGTGTTGCCTTGTAGCTCTAAGAGCATCTGGTCACAAACAATGAAAAGAAAAGGAGGAACCAGTCAATGCCCTTCAAATCCGAATCCTTTTTTTTATATGCTAGGTTCTGAGTGTGGCAGCAGTCTCGAACCATGGTGGCCTCAACATCGTACGGATCAAATGCAAGGGATTTGATGTCGGTCTCGAGCGTCGGGTCGTTGCTGCTGGTGTCCCACAGCGATGTTTGCCGCTTTGTCTGCTCTTTCAGAGCCTGTCGAACCTCTTGCCGGAAGTCAAAGGTGCACACAAGATTCTGGACACATGAGCTCAACGGTTCAGGACTTACAACGGGGAGATGTGTCCACAAGCAAAACTGAACACAGAACTTACAACATCACTTGTCAAACATCAAAGTTTACCGTCTCAGAATATCAAACATTAAGCACCAACATGTCAATGTAGAGTCTACCTGAAGGACAGCACTAAGGGACGGGCCATCGGCGCATCATTTTCACCGAAGTCTACAACCTGCAGCGGAAGGTCTGATGTTGAGCTTCGAAGCTCAGCTGAAACATTTTACAACACACCCTCGCCAGAACTTATTCTCATACACCCCTTTAAGGGGCGAAAAATGGCAAATCAATCACATCCGAAAAAGCCGAACAAGAGCTAAGGTCGTAGCCATAATCCACCAACCCCGGTCAAATATTCTTTGAAACATTTTCTTTGTCCCTGCTGTCACAAGATGTAAATCGCAGGAAAGGGACCAATCAACTAAGCACAATGGTGAAACACGCACGGCGCCAACTACAAGCCGCTGGATGGACAAACGAGGCTCTGCTTTACTATTGATACGAGAAGAACAAACCCGTGCATGCCACACCGCCAACCAGCACCAAGAATACGCACGGTGCATGCAAGTAAATGTGCTCGCCCGCTAGTGCGAAAATCTGATTGCACCAGATAAGAGACAAATACCGAACCACACAGCAACCGCCACTTCGGAAAAAAAGAAAGAGAACGATATCATCGCCCCCATGACACCACAATGTTTGATTCAAGGACGTCGAAATCGCATACAGAAACCCTCTTTACCGTTCCCATAAAATGCCGTCTGAATTTCTCTGTCTCGGTCCACACGGTCACAAGTGCCAATACTACGTTCCTGCCAAGCACTGGCTGAAAAGAAAGCAAAGCGAGCTGGACAAAACAACTGGAGTGAACCGAGGGCCCATCTGCCTGTTCGATTACAATCAGTGCGGTTACATTCTGCAGTGTGCATGTGGTAACAATCTGAAATTTTGCGAAAACAAAGGGCCAGGAGGCCAAGAAGAAGGAGCAGAAGGAGAAGGACTGAAGATGCAGGACTGCCAAACACTTCGAACAGGAACCCCACACCGCTGGAAAATCATAGAAAGTAATGGTAGACGGTGGGAGACAGGGTCAACGCCAGGCACCAGAAGACCAGAAAATGCGCTAAAGCCAGGGTGCGTTGCTGCAAAGTAAAATGTCCCAGCAACGAAAGTGGCACCGGCAGGCCGGAAACAAACAAGAAACAAATACAAGCCAAACCAAAACAGGCAAACACTGACACGGACTTGATTTGCGTGTCTCTGTGTGTGTGAGAGCGAGATTATTTTTTCCCCGATCGTGATTCCCACATTGAACGCGGCACTTGTTTTTAGGGTGTCAACCCACGTTCCTCCTCCTCCTCCGCCTCCTCATCAACAACAACCCCTCACATCAGCATCATCACCACCACCAGTGTCATCGTCATCACCGTCATCAGCAGCATCATCACCGTCATCATCGTTGTCAAAGTCATCATCCTCGTCATCCTAACGCTCATCATCGTCATTCACATACGTTCTGCTTGGCAGGTGCGTGCTGCATAATAGAAACCTAGTGCGCGCCCGCCACTGCTGGATGCATCACACGAAGGCATGGAGTGTTGTGCTGGTGTGCGGGAGAGAAAGTGGATTGGCGGAAACGCTGCCGCTTAGGGGCAACCCAAAGATGAAACAACGAATCAATTCAATCAATCAATCAATCAATCAATCAATCATACAATCAACCAGCCAACCAACCAACCAACTCGCCTTGTTTTAGTGGTTGGTGCTTTTTGTTGTTGTTGCTGCTGCTGCTGTTCTTGGTTGTTTTTGTTCATTCTTTGTTGCTGGAGTGACGACGGAATCCTCTGCAAAACGATTATATTGCTGACGTCCGAATTCCTAAGAACATCATGTACCTTCCCCAGAAAGGCTCAATGCCACAAATAGCCAAGAACACGATGAAAGGAAGTAAAAGCTAGAGAAGCTAAGGAATCCGCAGAATCCACAAAATCCAAAGTCGGCCAGGAACCTACAGAATCCAAGAACCAAAAGCCACAGAAACCAAAAGCCAGGAAGCCACTGTGGAGCAAATAAGCACGAGCGACACAAGTAAGTAACCGCATACAGTACCTGGAAAACTGAAAATCACAAACGAAAGTAACGAACGATACACACACTCCATAAATGCATTCGTCTGCATCCGGCGTCAAAGCTGGGACTCAAGGACACCTAGAAAGGCCTGCAACCCGTCGGACCGCGTGCCTCGGCAACCTCTTGCTGAGCCAGGTCCTGGGTCCGAGCTGCTGTCACATCAGCTGCTTAACTGTCGCATCAAAAAGTGGTAACCCCCCAGTTAGTTGAGTTTGGGAATAAATCAGGTAACTACCAGTTAGGGATAATATAACTGTAGTTAGGTGCAAGGGACTCCCTAAAATGGCTGGTTTATTAGTATACATGATTCAAAAAGGAGAGCTGTCCAATTCAATTGTGAGACTTTTACTGGCAGAATGCTCCCATCCCACACCATTCACATAAATCTTAGTCACTCCGGGTTTTCCACCATATATCTATATACCTGGGACCAGCTTATTAGGGATGCAGAGCTATGCTTCAGCACGCCGCTCCAATGAATGCGGACTGCCAGCCGAGTTTCTGAATCATCAACTACTTTGGGAGCTGCATCCGTACGGACTTCAGCTTTTGCGAAGGAGCCTTCAAAAGTTTTCTTCGTGAGCTTCAGGGTAGTGAGGAACTCAAGCCATCCACCGTGAAGAAACTGATCCACCACCAGCGTTTGAAACTGTGCGCGTGTAATGGAGTGATATAAGCGCGCTCGCGCAGAGTTGTCACTGTCGCCCGTGATCTCCGCATCAAATGCAACAGACACTACGAACATTTTTTCGAGTCCCCTCGCGTTCTCATCGTGATCCAGGATGAACACGTCGTCTCCCATGTCTTGGTCATTGTTGCGAGGAAGCCATGCTAGGGACTCCTCGAAGGAGACCACTTGAGACGATGGAGAGAATCTTCTTTTGAGGCACTGCTCGAGATGGGGCTTAAATTTGTCGTAGAAGTGTTCACTTGAAACAATCACGGCGACGTCCTGTTCAAAGCTGAGGGATGGGTATGTCTGGACGAGGTACAGAAGGGCGTCCAAGGTCTTCTCGGCAAACTCACCAAACAAGCTCTGACCATCCTCCGGCGTCTTGAACAAGAACGTCTTGAGCGGTGGACCATTCGTCCCAAGACAACTTGTTTCAGAATCTTGAAGCCCAAATGAAGCGGCTCCTCCCACTACTCGCTTGGTACTCCGAACTACCTCGGTCAGATTCACCCTGTGAGCTTCAGGGTACTCCACATGCAGCGCGTGAGATTGAGAGACATCTGATAAAAGTATCTTTTGCTGGGCCTCAATCTTGCTAAAAAGTGAACTGTCCATCCTCAGCACTTCATGTGCCTCATCAAAAACTGCCAAAACTACGCCTGTGGGTTGATCCTGCAGTGCCTCCAGAATGATGCGGTGATTTTCCATGCTAACCCGCATGAACTGGGCATATGGCTGGTGCATCACGATCATCTGTTGCAGCCATTCATGATCAGGCTCCTGTATCAACAGCCACTGCACAAAATAGAATATCAGGGATCGATTTGGGCAAATATACATTATGCTTCCTCCTGTGCTTGTCCGCAGCTTTGTCACAACATGTCGAAGTGCTACGAAGGTTTTCCCACATCCTGCGGGGGCTGCCAAATGGATATGCTCGTTTGGAAATACTGAGAATCTTTGTACCATTTCTTCTTGTTGCGGCGTGAGGCTTGTGAAACTCATAAGCTTTCTACTATAGCGCTTGAGAAATTGTGCATTATCAACTGCCAAGTCTTCATTGACTCCCTGCTTGGACAAGTCTGCGTTGAGCTTCGTATCCAGGTCTTTGCTCAGAACTGCATCCCTCAACATCATCAACATCTGTGCTTGCTTGATCTGTCCAATTGTCGGCAAGTCAAATTGCACCTGCAAGCACGGTCTGCCATCATCCAGCTGTTCCTCACTGATGGTCTTCACTGTTAAACCCACTGCTTCTCGGAAAATATTCTTCAGAGATTCTTCGCTACAGTTTTGCCAGAGGTTCTGAAAGCAATCACTGGTGTGCCGGATCTGATCTGTCTCAAACGAACTTTGTGATCTCAAGCGCTGTGCTGTAAACTTCAGCTCCCCTTCAGGGGTTGGGAGCACTTGGAGGATGCTCGCTCTGGTCAATCGTCTCCTGGTCGAATGAAAAGCTTCAACGACTTTTCCAGTTTGAAAGTGTTTTTCCAGGAACTGCGCCACGTCCACTTCCTCATAGTCCCATTTTCCACCTGGTTCCAGCAGTTTCATTCGATCCAGCTTGGCCACCTCTCCTTTCTGCGAGCCACCAAGGCCTTTCCCATCCCAGAGGTCTGCAAAGGGAAGTCTGTCCCACGCCACCTTTCCACAGCAGCCGACCTTGCCAGGAAAAACGACAACCTTTAAGCGTTGTCCAAGGCTTACTGCTTGCTCTACTCTTGCAAACCATAGGTGGAACCATTTGCAGCCCCAGGATGCCCTTCGCTTGTTGTTTTCCCACAAGCGCTTCGCTTCTCTATGATCTTTTTCAGTAGGCTCCCCGAACACGATGTGTGCCTGCATGGCAAGTGCTCTTTTCTTCAACTTTTCCTTCTCTTCATCCGTACATGTGTCCTTTTCGATCAAATAACCAAACTGTTTGTAATTCCGTTCGCCATAGATTTCTGCGCAGAGGCATCGGTCTTGATCGTCCGGATCCGGGAAGTGGTGTTGACCGAGGCCGTGCTCTGGATCGTCTAAAAATACACAGGCAACCGAGTCGTTGCCATGATAATGGATGAGGGCTTCCCACCCAGAAGCAAACTTTCCAGGAAACGACACCCAACAGACTTTTGCTGTGGGCTTTATGCTACCTACATAGGTCGTCCCTTTGAACGCCCTCAAGGCAATCAGGTTGGCTGGCTTTTCCCTGCAAACAAAGTGCAGTTCCACTGCCTGGCAGCAGGTTTCCGATGTGCAAAAGAAGTTTTCGTCCTGCTACCAAGGCAAGATTTGATTGTAGTCACAAATGTATGAAGAAAAGGTGTAGGAACAAAAAGGACAGAATGTTTCCGTGAGTCTCCTCAATTTCTTGAAGCATCCTGCACCTACGCATCCCACTACATGGCAATAAACAAATGCTAACATGTTGCCACTGCTCTATCGGGCCGTGGTGCCACCTCGGAAATTGCAGCACAACGTCACCAAGGCCCAGGAAGTGTCCAACTTCCATGTTTTCACCGCGTCTCAAAGCCGCAAAATCCCAACATCAGAGTTCTTGAAATCCTCACGCTGTCGAATCCCTCAAATGCTGTGCCTCAGCCTGCTCCCGCACACGGAGTGGGACTAGTTCAATGCCTTGACTTTCCTTGCAGCGCACAGTTTGGCACAAGGCAATCTCCGAACAAAGGCCTGAAACTCACATCAAACAAATTACCCAGCTTTTTTCAGTTGTTTAGGCAAGGAACAAATCTTTCTCCTCACAACTCACTATCATGATACTCGACATATCCGCAAAGCGCAGCTTTGTTAAATCCTGAGGGATTGCAAATGTTGGATCTGAGCACCTAGTGCTTTAGAGCAAGTTTTCATGATCTTTGAGGGAAAAAAATATGGGGGAGCACAACAACAATAGCAAAAGACCTTAAGGCCTTGGTACGAAAGATCGAGCCTTAAGAGCCTTGGTATGATTGCATTGAGAGCGGTGCCTCATTTGAAGACGTTGATGTGCTGAATCGCCTTGTCGGGCACCAGACCTGGACTACCCATGTAGGGAAGACGACAGTCCAAATGGGGGAAGAAGTCCTCACATCGTTAAAGTGAAAATCTAGTTTGGATAAGAAAGTCCAATTTCAAATGAAGTCCTCACTTTTTCCAAATGACTTTAAGTGTAATGATATGAGGGAAGAAGCGTCCAAATGATGTTTCAGAACACGTGCCAGAATATAAACGTCAAACCAGATGTCAGAACATATCAATCTATACACTGTGGATATCCAATTGTTGAGTTGCCAACGTCAGAACATATGGGAGAAGAAATGCAACATGAATCTGTCACCTCCGTTTCTGCAGGCAGAAGTTTGCTGAAGCAAGCTACAAAATATGTCACTATATAGGCCAGAACAAATGTTAGAGTATATTTGCCTCAGAAATGCCAGCGGAAGTCCCGGCATGTGTCAGAACCAGTATTAAAACATATGTCAGACCAAACGTCAAAATAGAAATGTAAATTCACATGTTTACAACTAAGCCAATAAGTGTGTCAGAATGCATGTCAGGGCTGGGATCGCTCGAAGTAAAGTAATTCTGCATGACCCATCCGTACTTGATTGAATTTTCATTGTCAATTGTTTGTATGTCCAGCAAGTCTGGGGGCGTATAGATAGATTTTTGCCATCCAAAAAACACATTGCTCACTGGATCAACACCATGGAGTACTCGGCACTTCACATAAACCCGATATGCGTCTGTGGCATCATATTTAGGTGTCTGTCAAACGGATATGCGTTTGTGGCTGTGTCAGAAAAAAAACTATATAGATCCAATGTACGTGACCAATCCGCTTTATCATGCAGTGCTTCAGAATTTCAACTTTGTTCTGCAGTACATCAAATTATATGGCATTTCGTAATGAAATCCTGTCTTTGCGGAAGGAAAATAATCCGCTCAGCGGCTGGCGCTGAAGGTAGCAAAACACAAGAACTGACACAGTTTAGAAACTGTTGATGCAGCTGACCTCACCTGTTGGGCTATAGGTTTCAATGAGTTCGTCCTTTCCAGGGGCACATGTATTTTATAAAAACTACAAAATTTGTAAGGTCGAGCTTTTGAACTCCAAAAAAGCAAACGTTTTGACTGATACAGGCGCCCCGCTAGTGGGGTTCAAACTTTGTCAGCAGGTGTCATATCTAGACCCAGGAAGATTGTGCCAATTTTGACCCAAATCCAACCCAAAGTTGCCATGGTGAATGTCACCAGTTTGTGGTTTCTGTCCTTCAAAGCCACACTGCTCACTGCCGTGGTACTGGCACTCGACGGCAGAACTTCAGGTACAGAAAAGCCTGGCATGACAACAGCATACATGACCTCCAGTGATCAGTGTCAAGCAAAGGCTTCCGGTTGGCTTGAAGGGACAACACAGACACAAACTGCATGTCTGTCAAACGGATGCATGCCGCTGTTTCAGGAGCGCCATAGAGATGTAATGCACGCGACCAACGTGTTTTCTCATGGAGTGAGAGTGCTTCAGAATTCAAACTTTGTGAAGTTCGTCAAATGCTGTGGCGATTAGCACATGGAATCCTGCGCTTGCAACAAGATCACCCACTCAATGGGTAGGGGCGGTAGCACATGAACTGAAGAACCGTGCAGCTGACCAGACATGTTGGACCCCAGGCATGTTGGACCATTGTAGGTGTCCATGAGCTTGTCCTTTCCACCGACACATGGATGTTTCTCAAACTGGGGGACGCCCGAATCATCCATTATATTTAACCCTTGATGGTAATAAACCCACCATTTTCGGGGTCCCCTATTTTGAGAAGCCACCGCATGTATCTTAAAACTCTACCACAACTCCAACGCTCAAAACTCACAATCCGTTGAACTGTTGATCCAAAGAAGGCAAACACTTTGACATATGCCCGGACTGTGAGGTCAAAGATTGTCAACAGGCATCACATGTTGAACCATGCAGATCTTGTTTTTTTCGGTCTCCAAGCTTGACCCAAATCCAGTGTACCGACCCAATCCTCACATCATCCCCCAACAAGGTGCCATGCGCCCCCACAACACTGTGACAAGGAACGATGGCGCAGAAAGTGCAAAGGAGCAAAAAGATCACCTTGTGACGGATTTCACAAGGCAGATCGGAACGATGATGCCAGAATATCCAAATTACCAACATGATCTCGAGTGCATGGGGAACCTAAACTCACGCGTGTGAATATTGGTTGAGGTCATGTACAAAGGAGAAAGGATCAGTATCTGTGTTTATGCCTTTGCTTTAGGCCGGCCTTCTTTTGGCCACACTCAAGTTGTGAGCGCTTGCCTCTATATTAGAAAGCATGCTTGAATATGCTTTAGAACTTTGGAACAAGTCAAGACCTCTATTGGGCTCTTCAACTTGCAATCATAATCTGCTTCCGAAATACTCCAAACAAGAATCTTTACGCGAGTTTCCCTTGGTACCCCTGGCTCCAAACCGCCCTCCCAACCAGCAGCCAGTTGTACAACTATCCTTCACCAACCTTAACCAAATCGTTCACCATTGTCAACCACTAATGACCCATTCTTCACCACTACAAGGTGGGCCCCCAACCACTTACAAGCTGGTTTATATGTACCTTAACTGGGGAAACTACCAGTTCTAGGGGTTATAACTCAACTTATAATTGCCAGGGGCTCACCTGGCTCACCTTGTCTTAATCATGGTCATCCTTAACCATCCCGTTGCATCCTCCGGTTCAGGCACTGCGATGGTCGGCCAAGCTGTCGCATCGCCGCTTGAAGATGCCGCAGTCGCCACCTGCAACGGCACAGTGAGGCTTTCCGGGGCTCCAAAGCCTCTCCAAATTGCGAGGTACAAGGGTCCGGGCCCCCAGCACTTCGATTCGTTGAATCATAGGCCGTCCCTATTCCTGGTAGTTAGGCCTAGTTAAGGTTGAGGTTGTTCTCCCTAGAAGAGTTAGCTATAAATCAACAGGTCCAAGTGGTTGGAGGCCCACCTCGTCTAAATGCAATAAACGAATGCTGTGGACGTGACACTGCAATTCTCAAACACTGGATCCAATAAAGCTGAACCTTCGTGTACCTCAGCTCCTTGTGACTTGTCAAGGAAACACCTCGTCACGTTTGCCAAGCTTACTTTAGCCTCCTCGCTCACACAATGGACCAAAGCCAATCACGCTGATCCCACCCCTGTGACTCTTGGAAATTTGTTGCACGTTGCCTATTGGAAACCAAGCTCCTAACCAGCTACAGCATCTCTCAGCATTAGAATCTTCCGCGCTCAAGCTGCACAAGAAAATCCGATTTAGTATAACACTCACCCTGAAACAAAATGTAAAAATTACATCCTGCTGCCTCAGCCGGAATACACATCGCATTTGCATTCTTTTGCCAAGAAAATGCTCCCTCGAAAAAGCGTTTCAGGGCAAGCATGATATCTGCCCATGAAACGTCCACACATCTTGATTCCAGATTTGCGCAAAGCCAAGCAAAATATCTAGCAACATCTGGCCACCATTACCAATCTGAAGCGACATCCCACGCTCCTGTGATTACCCTGCATGTCACGACTACATCAGAAAGCGGCCAAAGCAAGTGAACAAATCCCGTGCTGGATCAGCCTCAGTGCTTCCCTCACATCGTGCCTTCGTCAGGAAAGCATCTGCAGCGGCTACCTCTATGGGGGCAATACCAGCAGGGTCATTAGTTGAGAATGAAGGGAAACCAAGGGAAAGAAAGAGCCTGACAAAATCATACAGTCAGTGATGGCTTGTGCAGCAGTCAGTGTTTGTAAAGATTGAACGGTGATTGGTTCTGAAGAAGGAACAAGGTATCTGAGTCCCCGATTTGACTTTCACAAACATCTCACAGGTCACTGTGTCTGTCCGAGAAAGAAAGGCATGACCACGTGCAAAATGACCAGCTGCCACCTCCTCAATCAGGACGCTGAAATCACGGACTCCAGCGGATTTATTGCCAAGCATGATGACCTGCAGGCATGCATTGGTGCGCTTTTCTGATGCGGACCATCATCTGAGACGTACACATAGCAGACTTCATTGATATGACTCTTCCTTGCTGACATGCAGAATATACATGAGAAGCATCTGGTCCTCGCAAAATCTGGTGGGATTCCTAATAGATTTCTGATGGTGCTGTGCATGCAAACCCCATGAAATTATGTTGATGATAGGGCTTTGGAAAAAGCATCACATTCACTGACAAATCCTGGAGTCTCGGAGGAATCCTATCAGTCCCAGGTAAACCCTGGAAAAAATGTCCAAAAATTTGTAGGAACTAAGTCGGAATCAAATAAGGTACAGGAGGTGATCGTAGATTCAGAATCATCACTAAGTTCCACTGAAGCTTCAACAAATCACTTATTGGAGACAAGTGGCTGAAGATAGGCGACACTATTTAGTGCTCTCAACAGACAAACGAAGCTGTGCCTGCCCACACTGAGACATGCTGGCTCAAAGTTTCAGCTCACGTGCAAATTAGAACCAATGGTTCGCGAATGAATCACTGAACCAATGAGATGCCTTTTTCTGCAATTATTATAACCCACATGAGCTAATTATAACCCACTTTCAAAGTTGCAGCTCAATGCCTTCTTCAAAAAGAGATGCTATATTTGAAGGCATCTGTGCACACGTGGTAGTCGGGAGCATTGGGTTTCAAGCATCCCTTTCCCTCCCTGGGTCCTTTGAAACTATGTGCGAGAAAGTCAGAATCGATGCAGGGAGACATAATTCATCTGAAATTCCAAACGAACCATTTGGGTGTTTCTTAAGCTATAGGGAACCCCCAAAGAGTTTATGACTAAATAATAAATATACTGCATGATAACTGCGGCTACCCTCATTTTGAGAAACCACCACTGCGAATCATCAGCTGAGGTCGGGCACCGATCGGACTGCAATGGATCCCCTGGATTCTACAGTTCGAAGTCTGATGGTCAAAAGAGCAGCGGCACAAAGTATGACAACCTGAACATGTCCACATCTCTTTCAAAGGCATCTTGACAACCACCTTCCATCTCAAACATCCTGCTGTGAAGTTTTTTCCTGGAATTCCTGGAATCCTGGAATGACTCGTTGGACAGAAAAGAAAAAAGGACCTGACAGCTGGCAAATTATTCTTCACCTGGATGCAACGTTTCGTTTTCCATCTCGGCGTCGTTGGCTGGTTTTCTGCATAGGGAACAAGTAGTGGAAAACGTGATTAGGCTTAAGCATGTAGATGTAAACGCCGAGACGTTCTCAAGCATTGGGCCAAGTTTCCCACAGGTTTTGGCTGGAGGTTCATTACTAGCAAACTTTAAGATCAACGTTGCGTTCAAAAAACGTATCCGGTTGCATTCGGAAACTTGCATTCGGAAACTTATATTCGGAAACACGTTAGTTTCCACATCATTAGTTGGTGAATCCGATTTTTTCCAAAGGTAAAGCAGAAAAAAACAAGCACTTCAGAACCAAGTCAAATCATCAAAGTCGCAAAATGAATTTTTCAGGTTTCCCATCACTTTGCAAACATGTCGAAACTCGGACCCCTTCACAAGAGATCTCAAGTATTTTCAAGTCGCTCGGGATCTCCATGCAAGAACCAGCAACAAATTTCCATATTTTTTCCCCACCTGTCAGGTGAGGGTTGTTAGATTTTATCAGAGTTGACTTCTCCTCCTTCTCCTCCTTCTCCTCCTTCTCCTCCTTCTCTTTCCTTCTCCTTCTCCTCGTCCTCCTCCTCAACCACGACCATGCATTACTAGTGGTCGCTGCCGGACCTCAACCACGACCACCCACGCCTAGTGGTCGCTGCCGGACCTCAACCACGACCATCCACGCCCAGTGATCGCTGCCGGACCTCAACCGCGAGGAAAGAACGTCAGAAAGAATGTCAGAAGAGATGTCAGAAAGAATGTCAAAAGATATGTTAGAAAGAATGTCAGAAGATATGTCAGAAAGAATGTCAGAAGAGATGTCAGAAAGAATGTCAAAAGATATGTTAGAAAGAATGTCAGAAGATATGTCAGAAAGAATGTCAGAAGAGATGTCAGAAAGAATGTCAAAAGATATGTTAGAAAGAATGTCAGAAGATATGTCAGAAAGAATGTCAGAAGAGATGTCAGAAAGAATGTCAAAAGATATGCCAGAAAGAATGTCAGAGAGAATGTCAGAAGATATGTCAGAAGACATGTCAGAAAGACAGTCAGAGAGAATGTCAGAAGATATGTCAGAAGACATGTCAGGATAGAATGTCAGAAGAAATGCCAGAAGATATGTCAGAAAGAATGTCAGAAGAGATGTCAGAAAGAATGTCAAAAGATATGCCAGAAAGAATGTCCGAGAGAATGTCAAAAGAAATGT
>VSDK01024116.1:11252-23520 GCA_009767595.1 Symbiodinium kawagutii
AAGCAAGGAAGCAAGCAAGCAAGCAAGCAAGCAAGAAGGCCAGTCAGCAAGCAAGCAAACAAGCAAGCCAACCCTAAAACCATCAGCCCTAAAGCCACCCTTAAAACTGCACAGCCATACAATGAACTCTAAAACCAAATTTTTAAATTCAACCCTACAACTATAAAACCTAAAAGCGGCCCTAAAACCAGAAAACTTCAAATCAACCTCAACACTAAGCAGAAGCCCTAAAAGAAGCCCTAAAATCAGAAAATCTAAAATCAGCCTCAACCCTAACCAGAAACCCAAAAAGCAACCCTAAAATCAGAAAACTTCAAATCACTCCCAAGAAACGTAAACCTTAAAACCCACCCTAAAGCCAAGAAACAATCATGACATCAGCCATAGAAGCATAAACCCTAAATTCAATTCTAAAACCATCAGCCCTAAACCCAACCCTAAAAAGAGAAATCCTAGAAGGAACCCCAAGACCAAAGACTCTAAAACAATAAACCTTAAACTCCACCCTAAACCATAAAGTCTAAAAATCAACCTACACCAATCCTACAACAAAAGCCAAACAAAAGACACCCAAGGCCATCAAGCCCCAAACCCGACCCTAAAAGCAAAAACCCACAATGAACCTTAAAACCGCAAAACCATACAATGAACCCTAAAAGCAAAAACCCTAAACCCAACCCTAAAACCGCAAAACCATACAATGAACCCTACAACCATAAACCCTTAACTCAACCCTACAACCATAAACCCTCAAAGCAACCCTAAAGTCAGGAAACCTCAAATCAACCTCAGCCCTGAACACAAACCTACCAGGCACGGGTCTGAACCGGAAAAAAAATTCCCAAAAAGTCGGAAAAAAATTCCCCAACCTGCCCATGACCCTCCGATAGCCCAGGATCGTTTGTTTCCATTTATATTGTGTGTGTTCAACTCATTGATGACTTTCAAAACCGTCGTAGTCATTAGACACCATGCACCACCCATAAAACATCACTAATTAGGAATGCATCAATGAACAATAGCCATCAATCATCATCATGTTTCATCACTTATCTTCATCAAAAAGCATCGATCATCATGCATCAATCATCATCATTTACTGACTATCATATATATTACTTATGATCATTAATCAATCATCATTCATCAATCATTGTTCATCACTCATCCTTCATCAATCATCTTTTTTTCATCATTCATCATTGTCCATCCTTCACCAATCATCCTTCATCCTTCATCAGTCATCATTCACTATCATTGCATCGCGAGTTCCCTTCTTCGGTCCTGCTGGGCTCAGGATCAGCTACTGGGGACTCAGTCTTGGGCTCAGATGATGACACGCGCGGTGCATGACGCTACATGGCTACCAATATATGGCGGTCAAGGGCCCTTGTATCCCTGGCGGTTCACTCGCCCCGCATGAACAAAATCGTTGAAGTGTTGGGATGTTCATCTACCTTTTCTTGGGATGGTTAATGTTGACCCACAACCATTTGGGCCCATAAAATGGTTGGTTTATTACTATATATCCAAGGATGATTTGGGGGGTCCCCTACTTCGAGAAACGACCATGTGGTTTTGTGTTTCTTGGAAACTTGGTGTTTCGTGATTTCGTAACACTTCTGGTTTTCATGGGGTGATGAGTCGTTCTTGGTAGCCACAATGGTTAGACATGGTTGATCAAATTACTGTAGGTGATCTGGCAGCCACAATGGCTAGACAATTACTGGTAGCCACAATGGTTAGACTGATCAAATTGTGGCTCCACAAATCAAGAAATGGTTAGACATGGTTGATCAAATTACTGTAGGCTACCCACAAATGTCTAACCACAATTGATCAATAGGTGAGACTTATTCGTTTCTCCACAAGCAGCAGAGATCCTTGACGATTTCACCAACTCTGTGGGCACTGGGCATTTTCCAACAGCTACCCAGCGTGTTTTTCACCGGTAGCGGTGTGGTCAACCCAATGAGCTACCAGCATTTCCTATCATTGGCCGGTGTTGTACGTGGTAGATCTATTGTATAAATTATGTGATGCAGTAGATGGACAAATTAATCAAAGCCTAGATCACTTGTCATGTCACTTCCCCCTCACCCCCATCATTTTAACGTTGGCTTGGGGATGTGATTTTGGTCTTGGGGGGTTGATTCATTTCATCCACTCGCGCCAATCTCAGGATTACCCGCTCCAACATTGAAATTGGGGGGCAGGGGCGTTGATCTTTGCAAGGGTTTGAATAGTACGTCCACCTACGGTATCTCATGTCTAATATTATTGATTGGTATTAATTCTAACCGTCACCGTACATGATCAATTTCTACATGTATATGTTTACACACCTACGTGCATTCTTTTGATGTTCAGATCCTAATGTACAATGTGCGTGTCAAGTACACAAGCATTGGATCATGTGGGGATTCAACACGTACCCAACAACAGTAGCAAGAATGGGTGACGGCGTACTGGAACTTTGTATCTTCCGATGGTCTCTCATAGCTAGTAGCTACTCCAGGTGATTCATAGCCTTGCTAAGTACTTGCTAAGTAGGATGATCATCCAACCGTAGCATGTTGATCGAATTTGCTCCAGGTTCAACGTCGAAAACTTGGCCTTCCAGCAGGAGCAAGCCGAGATCACCGCCATGACCGTTCGGAGCTCCAGGAAACCACGAAGGTGATGGCAAGGTATCCTCAACCATCACCCAGCACCGAAGCAGCCAATATGACGGTGACCATCAACTAGAAAAATCATCCACTGAGGTTGGGAAAGATCCTCGTCATCCACCCTCTCGTTATGAGGTGTTTTGAATTTGCAAGTCATGTATCAATGTGTGCCATGTGTGTGAGCAATCCGAGATAGTGGATCGGTTCACCTGAAGAATGGCCAGCATTAGGTGATTATAAAAAGTATAAACCTTTGTATTTTTTTTTCCATACCCATTCTTGGGATGTTTGGTTATGACGTGTATCCCATACGCACATATCAACATGGCCGCTTTGCACCCGAGGTCAAGGCAATGGCAGATGGACATAAGACTCTCAAGGTGGAACGGAGCGGTGGGCTTGGCCAATGGACATTGTGAAAAAGGCCCAGATTGGTTTCGGTGTCAGTTGTGTTTAAGGTTCAACTGGTTGGTGGTTTGTCTGACACGTTTTATTTTCCCTACTAGTTAATAACAAATGGTTGGTTGACTAATATTGTTCAAAGGGTTTGAAACCACCTACCAGTTCAAGTTTACCAAGTTCGGAATTACACATGGCAGTGAAAATACTACATATCAGCAATATTGTTTCAATCTATTGACGGCATCATCATTGTTTTTTTCTCATGAGTTGATGTTGGCAATTCGTTTGGTCTACCCTTGGCCATGCTCAATTACATCTTGAAATTTCATGGTAAACAAACCCCTCTCCCCGGAAAATCAGCCATACATAGTGGATTTTCCATTGCCAGGTTAGTTTACCAAAGGGACCCATAACTGACGCATTTGAGTAACGAACACCTGTTACTCATAGCGTCCGCACTGACCAAGGCAGTCACGTTTTTTTCGTTGTTGAAATGGTGGTGCTAGTGCTTATATAACCATCCAGGTGTTTCTTTTCTCATAGCCGTCTCACTCGCTGCAAAACATCACCAAGCAACATAGAAGCCAACATGGATTGCATTGCATCAAGTTAAGCGAAAATCCTAGACCATTTGGGTTCAAGAAAAAAATGCCTTGGAGGGAGACTTAAAGTGGATGATAAGCCGAAGCCCTTAACAGTACACGGACCGAGTCGATGAACATCCCGCATTTGTACGTGATTTGGATGGGGAGTCAGTAACTTGAAGCTGTGATCAGATCATGTGGGTGTCCTAATGGTGTACCCCTATAGTTTGTTGGTGTCGCTATTAATATGGGTGATTCTCAAAATCGAGGACCCCCCTGTTGTCATCCAGTTTATGAACCATTTGCAGTACTAAACCAATGAGAATTTTGCGGTCCCAGCCCGTTATTTTGAGAAAACACCATACGGTGGCAACGAACTTGGATGGTAGGTACCACCATGGCTATGGACAAACCCTTGTATCATTTTGATGGATCCTGTGGTCGTCGCTGCGGTCATAGGACCCCACTGTGCTGGAGACAGGGACATCATACGATGAATGTGTGGTCATTGGAGGCATTGGTGGTTTGAATGGAAACATACATGACTAGTGACAATGGTTGGTTAATGGTTGAGAGTGGTTTGGTTTCTGTAAACATAGATGACTATGAAAACGATAATAGTTGGTGAATGGTTGATAATGATGCTTTATGTATTGTTGATAAATTCATGTCACCGGACCATCCTCCAAGATGAGTGAGGTGTTGAGATTGCGTGAGCTGCAGGACAAGACGAACCAAGTGGACATTGGCTCCGTGGACAAACTCATGGACGACATGGCTGAACTACAAGATGAGTCGGGACCCAAGAGACCATGGCGACGACACCAATGATCATACAACGATGGTGAATAGTTTGTAGCAATAATTAGCAACTCCATGAGTGGTTGACCACACTACTTAGGAAGCACTAAGATACTGTATACTAAGATAACATATGCGATGAACATTTGATCAATGGTATATATACTACAGTTTGTCGGTTTGTGGCTGCTATTTGAATGGTTCAACCTCAGCAACTTGTTGGGCAGGATGATCAAGATGTTAACCAGCATGGCCGAATCGCCAGGCAAATCACTGTGAGACTGAAAGGTAAGGATATCCCATAGGTCAACCATCATAAGCCAGCTTCTGAAGGCTTGTTATCCATCAACTCACCATCACCATCACCTCCCCATCACCTCACCATCAACTCACCATCACCAGCACCATCAACTCACCATCACCATCACCTCACCATCACCATCCCCACGTCTACCAACCGGGACAGCCCCAGGTTTCACCACGGGGTGTGCCCTTCCCCACGGGGCCCCGGTGCCGCTCCCAGGATGAACGCCATGAACGAAGCCTTGGCTCAAGGGACCACCGTGGACGGCGCCACCGAAGACGAGTTGGCCGCGGTGCCGTGTGGCGAAAACCGGCGGCGCTGGGAGGTGGTGAAGTAGTGGAAGTGGATGATGGGATTGGCTGATGAGCTAATAGTTACCAACCAACAACGAGCTGGTGATTTCTAGCTGGTTAATGGTTAAGAATAGGGGATGATAGCCAACAATAGTGGGGGATATACCAGCTATATGGCTATGGGTCAATATCAACCAACCAACTAATAGGGGGATAATATCCAACAAACTATAGGAAAAACAGGCCAATGATAGGGGAACCAGGGGTACAGGGTTTTGACCCACTGCCATATGATTAACAATCAATCCTTAACCAGTGGAAGTTACTGGCTATATTCAACCTATTGCTGATGGATGGTGGTGAAAATTGATGGTTCAGGAATGATTAATTGATGGTCAATGAATGGCTAGTTGATGGTTAGTGATGGGGAATTGATGGTGAGTAACTTTGATGAGTAACAAGAGGACTGTTGCCATGATGCGCAACATAGATAGTAGCAAGACGGTATACAGTCAATTGCCGAGTTACTTGATGATGAGGAACTATGATGGTTGAGGAAATTTTGTTGATGAGTTGACACGTTTGCTGATTTACAACGATGATGGTTAATCAACATGCCAAGTTGGACATTGAGTAACCAACATTGTTAATGAATTGTAACAAATGAGACTCAACAATTGGTTGATAATGTTGGTTAATTGTTGGTCGACGGTTGATGATGTTGAATGGATGTTGATGATGGTGTACAGTAAGTAATGATGTGAATTATTAGTAGTGAACAATGAAGTATTGGTTGATAGTGGTGAATGCAATGCTGAATTGATTGAATTGATGGTCAATCGATGATCAACTATCATTGAATTTATGGTTTCTTGATGGTTGATACCTAGCTAATGGCACGGTCAACTGACAGTGACTTGTAGGTCAAGAGTGGTGAACTGATGGTCAATACCGGTTACAAATGGTTGGTCATGGGCAGTTCCCTACATTGGATTTATCGGACACGGCAGCACTGGCAAGATTCAGATGTGAGACATCCGGACGGATTCATAAACAAACCCTCGAAACGAGACGTTGTCGCAAGAACCGAGTGGATTGCAATTCAAGTTCTGATGTTTTTCCTGTCCTGTCGATGTTTGAAACAGCGGGTTCCAGGTAATGGGCGGTTGATCGGTTGAACTTTGAGAGGTATGCTTTGCATGCAATTAGCTTTGAAGGTTGTGTTTCAAATTACCACCGCCAAGGAAAAGACACCATTTTCACCAAATGCTTCTAGCCATGCCTTCTTCTTGTATATTTCGCTCATAATCACATTGCTAACCAGGCTAACCCGGTGTTGAACATTCGTTATCAACATCATGACCTTCTGAATAAGCATATGGTCCTATGATGGTTTCTCAAAGCAGGGGACCTTGCAAATCATCTACTAGTAACCATTGATAGTAATAAACCAACCATTTTGGGTGTCGCCTATTTTAAGAAACCCCATATGGGTGTTTCTCAAAATAGGGGAACCCCTAAATCATCCAACAATAGTCATCTATAGTAATGAACCAACCATTTTGGGCGTCGCCTATTTTAAGAAACCCCATATGGGTGTTTCTCAAAATAGGGGAACCCCTAAATCGTCCAACAATAGTCATCTAAAGTAATAAACCAACCATTTTGGGTGTCGCCTATTTTGAGAAACCCCATATGGGTGCTTTTCAAAATAGGGGAACCCTTAAATCATCCAACAATAGTCATCTATAGTAATAAACCAACTATTTTTGGGGATCCCCTATTTTGAGAAACCCCATATGGGTGCTTTTCAAAATAGGGGAACCCTTAAATCATCCAACAATAGTCATCTATAGTAATAAACCAACTATTTTTGGGGATCCCCTATTTTGAGAAACCCCATATGGGTGCTTTTCAAAATAGGGGAACCCTTAAATCATCCAACAATAGTCATCTATAGTAATAAACCAACTATTTTTGGGGATCCCCTATTTTGAGAAACCCCATATGGGTGCTTTTCAAAATAGGGGAACCCTTAAATCATCCAACAATAGTCATCTATAGTAATAAACCAACTATTTTTGGGGATCCCCTATTTTGAGAAACCCCATATGGGTGCTTTTCAAAATAGGGGAACCCTTAAATCATCCAACAATAGTCATCTATAGTAATAAACCAACTATTTTTGGGGATCCCCTATTTTGAGAAACCCCATATGGGTGCTTTTCAAAATAGGGGAACCCTTAAATCATCCAACAATAGTCATCTATAGTAATAAACCAACTATTTTTGGGGATCCCCTATTTTGAGAAACCCCATATGGGTGCTTTTCAAAATAGGGGAACCCTTAAATCATCCAACAATAGTCATCTATAGTAATAAACCAACTATTTTTGGGGATCCCCTATTTTGAGAAACCCCATATGGGTGCTTTTCAAAATAGGGGAACCCTTAAATCATCCAACAATAGTCATCTATAGTAATAAACCAACTATTTTTGGGGATCCCCTATTTTGAGAAACCCCATATGGGTGTTTCTCAAAATAGGGGAACCCCTAAATCATCCAACAATAGTCATCTATAGTAATAAACCAACTATTTTTGGGGATCCCCTATTTTGAGAAACCCCATATGGGTGCTTTTCAAAATAGGGGAACCCTCAAATCGTCCAACAATAGTCATCTAAAGTAATAAACCAACCATTTTGGGTGTCGCCTATTTTGAGAAACCCCATATGGGTGCTTTTCAAAATAGGGGAACCCTTAAATCATCCAACAATAGTCATCTATAGTAATAAACCAACCATTTTTGGGGATCCCCTATTTTGAGAAACCCCATATGGGGGTTTCTCAAAATAGGGGAACCCCTAAATCATCCAACAATAGTCATCTATAGTAAAAAACCATTTTTGGGGATCCCCTATTTTGAGAAACCCCATATGGGTGTTTTTCAAAATAGGGGAACCCTTAAATCATCCAACAATAGTCATCTATAGCAATAAACCAACCATTCTTGGGGATTCCCTATTTTGAGAAACCCCACAGGGGTGTTTCTCAAAATAGGGGAACCCCTAAATCATCCAACAATAGTCATCTATAGCAATTAACCAACCATTCTTGGGGATCCCCTATTTTGAGAAACCCCAAAGGGGTGTTTCTCAAAATAGGGGAACCCTTAAATCATCCAACAATAGTCATCTATAGTAATAAACCAACCATTTTTGGGGATCCCCTAATTTAAGAAACCCCATATGGGTGTTTCTCAAAATAGGGTAACCCCTAAATCATCCAACAATAGTCATCTATAGTAATAAACCAACCATTTTGGGTGTCGCCTATTTTGAGAAACCCCATATGGGTGTTTCTCAAAATAGGGGAACCCCTAAATCATCCAACAATAGTCATCTATAGTAATAAACCAACCATTTTTGGGGATAACTTAGTTTGAGAAACCCCATATGGGTGTTTCTCAAAATAGGGGAACCCCTAAATCGTCCAACAATAGTCATCTATAGCAATAAACCAACCATTTTGGGTGTCGCCTATTTTGAGAAACCCCATATGGGTGTTTCTCAAAATAAGGAAACCATTAAATCATCGAACAATAGTCATCTATAGTAATAAACCAACCATTTTTGGGGGTCCCCTATTTTCAGAAACCCCATACGGGTGTTTTTCAAAATAGGGGAACCCCTAAATCGTCCAACAATAGTCATCTATAGTAATAAACCAACCATTTTTGGGTGTCGCTTATTTTAAGAAACCCCATATGAGTGTTTCTCAAAATAGGGAAACCCCTAAATCATCCAACAATAGTCATCTATAGTAATAAACCAACCATTTTTGGGGATCCCCTATTTTGAGAAACCCCATATGGGTGTTTCTCAAAATAGGGGAACCCCCAAATCGTCCAACAATAGTCATCTATAGCAATAAACCAACCATTCTTGGGGATCCCCTATTTCGAGAAACCCCATATGGGTGTTTTCAAAATAGGGGAATCCTTAAATCGTCCAACAATAGTCATCTATAGTAATAAACCAACCATTTTGGGTGTCGCCTATTTTGAGAAACCCCATATGGGTGTTTTCAAAATAGGGGAATCCTTAAATCGTCCAACAATAGTCATCTATAGCAATAAACCAACCATTCTTGGGGATCCCCTATTTTGAGAAACCCCATATGGGTGTTTCTCAAAATAGGGGAACCCCTAAATCATCCAACAATAGTCATCTATAGCAATAAACCAACCATTTTTGGGGATCCCCTAATTTGAGAAACCCCATATGGGTGTTTCTCAAAATAGGGGAACCCCTAAATCGTCCAACAATAGTCATCTATAGCAATAAACCAACCATTTTGGGTGTCGCCTATTTTGAGAAACCCCATATGAGTGTTTCTCAAAATAGGGTAACCCCTGAATCATCCAACAATAGTCATCTATAGCAATAAACCAACCATTTTTGGGGATCCCCTATTTTGAGAAACCCCATATGGGTGTTTCTCAAAATAGGGGAACCCCTAAAATCATCCAACAATAGTCATCTATAGCAATAAACCAACCATTTTTGGGGATCCCCTATTTTGAGAACCACCCATATGTGGTTTCTCAAAATAGGGGAACCCCTACATCGTCCAACAATAGTCATCTATAGTAATAAACCAACCATTTTTGGGGATCCCCTATTTTGAGAACCACCCATATGTGGTTTCTCAAAATAGGGGAACCCCTACATCGTCCAACAATAGTCATCTATAGTAATAAACCAACCATTTTTGGGGATCCCCTATTTTGAGAAACCCCATATGGGTGTTTCTCAAAATAGGGGAACCCCTAAATCATCCAACAATAGTCACCGATAGCAAAAAAACCAACCATTCTTGGGGATCCCCTACTTTGAGAAACCCCACATGGGTGTTTCTCAAAATAGGGGAACCCCTAAATCGTCCAACAATAGTCATCTATAGCAATAAACCAACCATTTTGGGTGTCGCCTATTTTGAGAAACCCCATATGGGTGTTTCTCAAAATAAGGAAACCATTAAATCATCCAACAATAGTCATCTATAGTAATAAACCAACCATTTTTGGGGATCCCCTATTTTGAGAAACCCCATATGGGTGTTTCTCAAAATAGGGGAACCCCTAAATCATCCAACAATAGTCATCTATAGCAATAAACCAACCATTCTTGGGGATCCCCTATTTTGAGAAACCCCATATGGGTGTTTCTCAAAATAGGGGAACCCCCAAATCATCCAACAATAGTCATCTATAGTAATAAACCAACCATTTTTGGGGATCCCCTATTTTAAGAAACCCCATATAGATAAACACCATGATTTCGTTGGCAATCTGGCCACCGTTCAGGAGTTCGCCAAGCTGGAAGAGGCGCGGCGACACAAAACTGACCGACCAACCAACCAACCACCCAGCCAGACAACCAACCAACGCACCAACCCACGAATCATAGGGCCATGTCCATTCAGCACATGAGATGGCTAGCTGACTATAGCTGGTTGATGTTGGGATGATGATTTTGTCGTTGTGCTACGAACCAAGGGATTTTCATGGGATCGGACCCGGATATTGGTCTTTGCATGTCTTTGCTGTGTACTCTTGTCAATGTCTGACATTGCCTCCTGGGTGACAATGCCAATCCAACATAATAAACAACCACATGCGTCTTCAAGCTGCACGTGTTGTTCTATTCGCAAGCCTTGTGATGTCAATCGACGTGCAAGTAGTTTTTTTTTTTCCCGAATGCGTAGCACGGGTTCTCGTTTCATAGTGGGGGTCTGGGGGTGGAGACGTGTTCGCTCGACGTTGCGTCTGTGTTCGCAACCGTTCGCAACCGTTCGCAACCGACCTTTCGCAATGAAACAGGTGTTTCTCGAAATAGGGGTACCCCCCAAAGCATCCTTTACATTAACCATTTGTAAGAAGAGATCATCGATTCTGGGGGTCCTCTATTTTGAGAACCCACCCATAGTTCAAAAATGAATGATGGAGTATGGACGGCTGCCAGGGTTCAATGGATAAACTAAAAGTTTGACACTTAACCGACTGCGCATTGAGAATGGAACTTAATAGTGAAATAATGATACGGCTGGGTTCAAGTAGTAGTTTGAGGCGGCTTGAATCACCATTCTTCATGCTGGAGGACCATCCAAAAATGCTCAGTAGTGTTCTTCAGGTCAAGAATGGCTACTGGCTCGGGCCTATCATAATAAAAAGCTATGAATGATGGTCTGGCTGGTGGTTGAACCACCCCTATGAAAAATAGTGAATCAACCATTGTTTAATACTAGGGAAAACAAAAAATATTCAAAATCACCCAGTAGTGGTTTTAATCTCTTGATCTTGGTCAAAACCTTTCAATCATAGTTGATGGAAAACGGTACCCTGAAAGGATCATTGAAATCACAGTCCTCTCGGGGCGTCAAGCCGGCGATTTTGGGTTCTGGGTTTTCCTCCATCAACCAGTTTGCAGAAACGAGATCAAAAAAATCGCAGAGCAGGGGAGGGCCACAGTTATCACAACAGGTCAATTCCCATATGAACTAACAGTTAAGGGTAATTTCTATACCAGGTACTGAGGGGAACTCATCACTGCGAAAAATGACTGATAGTGAAATCATCAAGATTTAGTGCTTCTGACCCCTGACTGTTCGAACAGTTCGATTGTTGCAATCATCAAGAGTGTCCCACCAAGAGTGTCTCACCAAGAGTGTCTTACAAAGAGTGTCTCACCAAGAGTGTCTCACAAAGAGTGTCCCACCAAGAGTGTCTCACCAAGAGTGTCTTACAAAGAGTGTCTCACTGAGAGTGTCTTACAAAGAGTGTCTCACAAAGAGTGTCCCACCAAGAGTGTCTCACCAAGAGTGTCTTACAAAGAGTGTCTCACCAAGAGTGTCTCACAAAGAGTGTCCCACCAAGAGTGTCTCACCAAGAGTGTCTTACAAAGAGTGTCTCACTGAGAGTGTCTTACAAAGAGTGTCTCACAAAGAGTGTCCCACCAAGAGTGTCTTGCCAAGAGTGTCTTACAAAGAGTGTCTCACAAAGAATGTCTTACCAAGAGTGTCTCACCAAGAGTGTCTTACAAAGACTGTCTCACTGAGAGTGTCTTCCCAAGAGTGTCTTCCCAAGAGTGTCCCACCAAGACTGTCTCACCAAGAGTGTCTTACAAAGAGTGTCTTGCCAAGAGTGTCTTAC
>VSDK01024116.1:30059-44683 GCA_009767595.1 Symbiodinium kawagutii
TGAACCGCTTGACACACAGGATGCCCACGGCTGCGGCATATTGCTGCTGTGTGGCTCAGCTTGTGCCATTGCTCAGCATGGCCGCGGTGGCCGCTGTTGCGGCTCCAACAATTTTGTCCGAGCCTGGGTTGCGAAGGGACCTGCAACTGGTGGAGTAATCGGTGAGCTGCTTAAGCACTAGCTGGGTATTCGTGGTGATTATCCATGATAATCATGATTAATCATGGATAACTATTTTGGTTTATTGTTTTAACGATGGCTAACTATTCTGGTCAATTATAATCATGGTGTTGATTAGTTTAACAATGGTCAATCATGGTTATTTGTTGATAGTGGTTGATAAGCTAGTTATGAGCCATGATTAACCATTCTTAATTACCATAAATCAGCTTCTAAGGGACGATAGTAATTGAGTGAAAAGGTATAGCAAATGGACTCTGGATCAATAGATTCAAATTGACATTTCTAATAGGCTAATCATTCCAAATGGTGGATTTTCCATGCATCTTAGTCAGAACGTTCTCAATGGTGAAGTATTGCTTGATATTTCACAAATAAATAAATATATATTATAATATATATATATATGTTGCTATGCTTGTTATAATAGATATACACTTGATTTATGGTAGATGTATGGGTAAAAGTAGCCAGCTAACGGTTATTGATGGTGAAATAATGCTTCATTATGGTCATTTTATTAGAGCGAAACTCGAAGAGCCATTCCCAAAGTGGCAGAACTAAGTCGAAACTCATCGCTGCTACTAATAGGCAATGAAGCTGCGGATTGAGCGGCACAAGGCCTTGGTGAAGTGCATGTTCAGCTGATGTTTACCATTTGCAGCTTGGATTAGCAATTCCAGGGACAAGCGCGCCGTTTCTGACCTTTTGGCCATGGCAGATCCGATTTCTTGGGCTTTCCTTCTGCTGGAAGGCTATCAGGCTCGGACGACAAGTTGGAATACTCGTCAGCACCGAGGGGATAATACAAGTAAATCAGCAATTCGGGAATGATTGATACCACCCATTTCCGACATTTCATGGTTGGTACTCAATCAATCGGTTGAACCTTTTGTTCTAATAAGAGGTTTGCGCCGTGGTTGTTGCGAACACCTGCCGCAGAGATGATTCTCATGGGCCAGAAAGGCATACTGTACGCATTTCAATCGGCTGTACTTGATGTAGTGGAGGACCAACACAATGACCAAAACCCTGGCATCCAAAAAACTTTGCTCCATTCAACATCCAACCCTGCTCTCAGGTCTACAAAGGCTTGCAGTTTGGTGTCAAACTTGCTGATGCCGCTGCCAAGGATGCAGCCAAGGCCCGTGCAAAGGCCATCAGAGAGCGCGGGATGGATCAAGTGGATTTGTGCAACTTGTTGTCTGACTTCTTGGAAGTGAACTTCGATGACGACAAGGATGGACACTTGGCCCAGGGTGAAGTTGTGAACGGTATCCACAAGTTGCAGGAGATGGTGCAAGAAGCAACCAGCAAACAGATGCGCCAGTGTGCCATGGACTACTTGAGCCTTCTCATGTATGCCTTCGCTGTGAACAATGCCTTGGAGAAGAAACCCCGCGAAACCGTGAAGGCGTTGCAGAAGTATGTCAAACCAACAGAGAGATGCGACCCGCGGCGGGTGCAGATCGAACTCATTGTCATTTCCTTCATTCGCAACCCCAAGTTTGGCGGTTTGGCTCAGAAGATGGGTGGTGTTTTGAGCCCATCCAGTGGACCTCGTGGCTCTGAAGTGGGAAAGATCGTGTGCGAGGAGATCGAAGAGGGAGTGAAGGACATGTGCAAAGATGTTGCGTCAGAGGCCACTTCAGAGGTTGGGAAGGTGATGATGGAGAGCTTGCCAGGCCTGCTGTTTGCTTGAGACCTCCTGAGAGCTTTGCAGCTTTCGCAGCCAGCAAAGACTTGCGCTTGGGCACAGATGTTTCGTGCCCAAGGATCCTTGCCCAGATATCCTGGCAGAAACATGCAGAAACTTCTTCTTTTCACAGCCTTTCTGTTTGGTTTCAAGGTACATTTGTGCGTGAATGAAGGGTCAGGAGACTGGGCGAGGGTCGAACATGACCTTGACTCCGTGAGGGACTGAGATGCGTGCAGAAAAGGCGGCTTAAACTGTTTTTTCTGCGGACCTGATGGGCACTGCCTAATTGCTATACATTGCATGCATGGATGCACACGTAATTGCACAGTGGAATGAAGCAGACAAAATATCTCTGTGAGTCTGAACATTTTCTCTTTGACAAACATTTCATGTAGGTTTCCATTCATGACCATGTTCACCATGTATTTCTGTACAAGAACCGGTTTCTTTTCAAACATTATCAACCACTATAACGATATTTTACGGCTAACTACTATAACCATTATAACCACTGGTTTCATGTACATTTCCTCCTGACCATTCCCCGCACCCACCACCAACCAGCCCAGGATCGCCAACAGCGCGCCATCTCCGCAGTCCTCCGGCGCGGAGCTCCTGCCAACAGCACGAGGCCAGAGATGGAATGGTTCTCCTTGGCATGGCAGCAGCAGTAGTAGGAGGAGAGGGAAGAGTAGCAGTAGCAGTGGTGGTAGTGGTGGTGGTGGTAGTAGTAGTAGTAGGAGGAGTAGCAGGGGTAGGAGGAGTAGGAGTAGGAGTAGGAGGAGGAGGAGGAGCAGTGCAGTAGTGATTAATTTGCAGTACAGTAACCAGGAGCATGTAAGAACAGGTGTTGTTGCGTTTGTTGTTGTTGTTGTTGTTGTTGTTGTTGTTGTTGTTGTTGCTGTTGCTGTTGCTGTTGGTGTTGTTGTTGTTGTTGTTGTTGTTGTTGTTGTTGTTGTTGTTGTTGTTGTTGTTGTTGTTGTTGTTGCTGTTGTTGTTGTTGTTGTTGTTGTTGTTGTTGTTGTTGTTGTTGTTGTTTTATGGTGTTCTCAGGTACGATGGTTCTCTCCGCAAGCAACGAATAGTGATACTACATTTGTCTCTCAGCAAGGGGACCGGCAAAGGGACAACCGGACAAGTGGGCCGCCATGGCAGCATGGAAACTGATGGTCGCAGTCGCAATCATTAGACAACCATTGTGTGGTAGGCTGGCATTGTGGCGGTGGCCATCATCATATCCCACCACCGCCATTACCTGCAGCACCAGACCCACCACCATAGTACCGCCACCAACAGCAGCAGGAGCCTTTCCTCACTGGTGCCACGGCAAGTGGCTTTCTTCGGAGCTGCACTGGTGTGGTGGCCTACTTGCCAGGCTTCACCTTGGTTTTTGATGATATGGCCATGTCATGCCCAGGTATGGTAAACCCCAAAAAAGTCAGAAATGCCAATCAAATCAACTAAATAATCAGATCGTACACATTGTCAGTTTGGGGATGGTTGGTGTGTGGACAAGCCACATATTTTGATAAGATATCAGCATCCAATACTGGGGTCACATCACCAACATTCATCGTTGATTGCAGCTGCTCTACGCCATATTCTGTATCAACTAACTGGCACCAGTTGAAATCTCAAAGGCTTCCCAGGACCATGACCTTAACTATCATTCACCATTGTTGACGAACCATCATTGATTAGCTGTCATCATAAAACCATGACTCAATCATCAACCAATATCTTTTGTCGTCATCCTATAAACCATTTAAATTCATTCACCATCATGGACATATCTCATCATTAATAGCGATCATTAAGCGTTAGGATACCAACCAACATCAGCCATTTCAATCCATTCAACCATCATCAATCATCATGAGCCATCATTTAGCCATCATTAAACCTTCATTAGCCATCATTAAACCATCATTAGCCATCATGATACTTGGACATCATGAACCGCTAGGAACGACCACGCCTACCCCTTCACCCCAGGTGGGCGCGGCCAGCTCCAAACGCTCCAAGAAGGCGACGGTCGCAGGCGACTTCCGGTTTTTTTTCCCGGAAGCCGAGCAGCGTCTTGAGTTCAAACAGCGATGAAAAACACCATCTGTAGCGGGAAATGCACCTTTTAGAACCATTTATAATGTTTTCAGTATCATTCAACCACTTTATTGAAGCACTGTAACCCTTTTATAGTGGTTTTCCTATGGAATGATGCATGAACTATCATGATTTTCAATATAGACAATTGTGATGATTTTGAGTTTCCAGGTGAGTTGATCGTGGGTAACCGTTATAATTGGTTGACGTTTACTTGGTGCTGATGAATGATTGGTAATTCATGTGATTACAATGTGATGAATCCTTATTTAGTAATGAAAAAGTAGCCAGCCAGCGTTGTGAAGGATACCAATTTAGTTGTAAGCATTACGCAGCATCATTGAGAATTACAACTATCTAGTTATACAGTTATACCCCTAACAGTTTTGATTATCTATGAAAAATGATGGCTCATGATCATGAGAATATGTTATTGAACATGTGCATTGATGAATCAGGAATCATGACTATTGTATTTGATCAATTGATGGTCAATTGGTATCGTAAACCATACTTATGCTATAAGGTCAGTGGTGAGCCGCAGATCCCAATTCTTCCCTACGAATCTTGTGCTTGGAAAGCCTGGAACACAGTTCAGTGCTCCACTGTTCAAAGCATCACTCGATGGGATCACTAGGTGCTGTAGTTTTTGGAGCCATAAACAGTGCTTCTCTATGCAACTTGCTTATCATGTGCTCATCATGGTTGATTTTATGGAATGCTGTAGATTTCGGACTCACAAGCAGTGATTCTCCACGCATCCAACTTGCTTATCACGGTGGACTTTACTATGGCAATATCCATCGATAGGGGCTGCCCCTCGGTCCCCTGGTGTCTAGGCAGCAGCTGCGCCATGAAAGCTATGCCCAGCTGGGAAGGCCGAAGTGGTGGGGAGATGTGACCAAGCCAGCGGTGCCATACTGTTGGCTTCTGTGCCTAACTCGGAGCCAGAACTGGCTATGGGTCAATATTAATCAACCAATAATGGGGGATGATGATCAACAATAATAAAGGGAAACATGGTTAATGATAGGGGAACCAGGGGTACGGGGTTTTGGCCCACTGCCAACTGTGACATATGTTTGTTCCTTTGTGGCAAGATTTATGATGGAGTTGGGTGGCTTTTTGTGGGTGCGGAATTTTGCAAGAGCTACGATCACTTGATGCTGACAAGCGTTTGATCAATACTAAGCTACTGCGCCGATTGATTTTTGGATGTAACCCCTTGCTTATGGGATTTTTTGCAAACCATTTCAGGCAGCTGGGTAGGACAAGCTCCAACATCACACCGAAGCGAGTTGTCCTCTCATGAGAAGCGGCAAGGAATCGAGCGTTGGAAGCCCATGGTGTTTCACGCAGCTGGTGAACTAAAGGGGATAATTAGCAACCAAGACTATGATGTTGGTTCATAGGTTACTGAGATTGCTATGTCAACTATGATGGTTTACCATGATTATGATTTTCACTTAACTATGATGGTGTAATCATTAACAAATGGTTGGTTCACTGATATTTTTCATAGGGCTGGTAGTAATTAAGCAGCTGACATGTTCTGTTTATTTTCCTTACTAACCGACAAAGGTTGCTTGTTCTCTCAGTAGCCATTTTCCTTAGTCACCATTTTCCTTAGTAACTAATCAACCAACCATTTGTCAACAATTAGTAGTGAAACCGCTACCATTAACAACTGGTTGGTTGACTATTTTTTCAGAGGGCTGGTAACCATTTTCCTTAGTATTTTCAGTAACCGTTTTCCTTACTAACCATTTTTCTTAGTAACCATCAAAGGTTGGCTGACTGCTTCAAACGACCCTCCAGAGACAAGCTGCTGGACGTGGCTTCTGACTGCGCGAAGCGCAGTCCAGGACTGGCCACAGAAGCGCGGGAGACGACCACAGGCCACGGGTCCCATGGTATCTGTGCAACCTTGGAACGATTGTTAGCCATACATGGTAATTTATACAATGGCAACCAAGCTGATAATATTACATGGTGGTCTAATTAACCAATGGTGATCCATACATGGCTATGGGTAAATATCAACCAACCAACAATAGGGGATAATAAATAACCAACAAAACTATAGGGAAAACAATGGTGAATGATAGGGGAACCAGGGGCACGGGGTTTTGACCCAGTGCCACATATGTAGTGGGACCCCCCAAGTCATGGTGGGTTTATTTCAAATTTGAATGATTAGTAATATAGTAATGGTATTTTTTTTGGGAGTCCTTTATTTGGAGAAACACCCATATGCAAAATCATGCCTATACAATGGTTACTGTAGATCTATTTCTGAAGAACGGTGTTGGTGAACAATGGTTAGTCAACTGGTGAATGTCGACATCAGGGGAATTATCTAAGAAATCTCAAAGCTGGTGACGCTTGGATCTGGGCATTGATCCATGGCCAGATATGGGTATCCATACATACTTGTACACTGGATGGCTTATACCCACTAACTTAGGTTTTTAGTGTTTTTGGGATATGATTGATTTACCATATAACCACTAAAAATATATTTTTAGCAAGGGACCTAAAAGCCACCAAGATGATTTGCAGTTTGAAGAAGCAAGTGTACACATACATGACTGCACATAAGTTGTTTGAATTTAGACACACACACAAACACACATGTATGTGTCACATTGATTCTTGCGCATGCATGTGGGAGTTGTTGTTTTTTTCCTATGTGCTATTTACTACTATTGTCTAATTCTACCTTCCTGCATATTTACGTATCATGTGCATTTTTGCACCCAATACTTTATGTATCTTTTCTTGAGACTTACACGCACTACATACATACACTATTGAGGACTCTATACATGAACATATTTATGTATGAATCTATGCAGAAATCTCCTTGATATTGATGTTTATCATTCCTATAATATATGCCTCGCTATCTCATGTAGGGGCCGACATGTGAGTCGCTCAAGCTTTTGGGTTCATGAGCTTAGGGTTCTGGTTAGCTGAGCTCGTAAGAGAGTCTCGGTTTTTCCTCAGCCCCTCGGCCTGTGCATCAACTCCGTGGGGTGCCATAGCCTTGCTTGTGCTGTTGGCATTCATCTGTGGTTGCTGCTGCGGGGGGGCTTTGGCATTGCTAACCATCTCCTCGAGCTGCCGGTCAGCCTGCTTGGTGGTGCTGCGCCTCGCAGCCTCTGCTCTCCAAGGACCTGTGGGGGGAACTGGGGCAACTCGCCTGCAAGCCAGGTTAGCCGAGTATCGGCAGTAAATGGGCAGCGAATCCACTGGTGACATCATCGAAGAAGTCACCATCCTCATAGCTGGGTTGGAACTCACCATCACTGCTCGGGGCTCACCTTGGGTGCTTGCTGACGGCCAACCTGGTCGTCCTACCATCAGTGCGAGTGTTGGCACTGGTTCTGCATCCACTGGTCCGACTGAGGGCCGCTACTTGCTGGGCTACGACCCAGTTGATCAGAGGTTGATTGACCGCGCCTCCCAGGCTTCTGGTAGCGTGGCTTTGGGGCAGTTGCCTCTTGGTTTCCTGGATCATTTGCTGCCAAGGTTGCGCAGCTCCAACACTGTCTGGACAGCAAACGCTCGTGTTGGGCGGGCTTTCCGGGCAGGCATTGGTGCTCGGTTGCGCCTTGAGGGCGAGCACATCGAGTTGGCCTCTGAGGCGGTGCCCTTTCGCTCCGTCTACTATTTGGTCCTCCGCTGCCCATCTCATCCAGGTGGTTTCTGGACTGGGGACTACATCAAGTACGTTGAGTTGGTGACTGACTCCCTGCGAGTCTTTCTGGCCAGCAGTGTTAGCCACGGCTTTGCTTCGCTCCCAGAGTGCGAAGCCTACTTGGTGGGGGCGGGCCGCTCATGGCCACCGCGCTTGCCTTGAGCGCTGCATTGACTTCGGCTACCTTGGAAGAGCTGTTAGCCGAGGTCACAGATCGCGCTCTTCCACCAGTTTTGACATTGCTAGATGGCACCGAAAGCGAAACTCCTCGATGGGGAGTTGCCTACTTAGTCAGAGGCCGGGCGAATGGTTTCATGCTGGCTATGGATCCTTCAGTCGCTCAGCAGATCGAAGAGCATCTGGGTACGGAGCTTCCTTTGGCGCACACTACCACGGCTACCATGGTAAGCAGCCGAGGAAAGGTGCTTGGAGATTTAGCCATCACTTTGCTCGATCTCCCCTGGTCTTGCGCAGGTTCTTTCATCAAGCAAAGTTCTCTTCGTGGAGCCCTTCTGCGTCAATCGACTTTGGAGACCTTCATGATGGGATCAGACCGGGTGAGGCCACAGGTGGGATCAGTCTCTGCAGTGGCCGAAGCTTGGATCAATTCTGCTATGGACGAGGACACGGCGATGGAGTATGCCACCGCGGTCGAAGGGGATCCTTTCGACCAACCAGACTTAGATGGCGACCCAGTAGAGCCTACCCCATCCGTTGCAGAGGATCCCAGCGAAGTAGCGGCCTTGCGAGCAAAAGTGAAGGAGCTCGAAGCACAGGTGTTGGCTGCGAAGTCCAAAGCAGTCAGAAGTCCCCCCGGTGCCGCAGCTTACGGAAAGACTCCAGCTTTGTTTCAGCCAAGCCGCACTCTTCCAATAGCAGATGCCGAGCTTCAGAAGTTGCAAGCTCTAGCGGGCAGCCCTCCTCCTCGAACCGGAGCCCACGAGACAAGGCGCCAACTGGATGCTTTGGAAGAAGTTCCGCATCAGGACTCCCTCTTGGCCGAGATGGAGAAAGGAGTTTTGGACGAAGCTGTCGGTTGCGAAGACTTGGCCCTAGCGACCTCGAGTTCGAACATGACCCGCATCTTGGTGACTCAGATGCAACAGAACTCTATGTTGCTGCAGAAGCTCCTCAACGACAAGGGCCACGATCCCATCATGAATGCCCTCGCAAGCGGCTCGGGCAGCGAAAGCGTAGGGAGCTCAACTGGGGTAAAAGGCTGCGTTGCAAGAGACGCCTACTGCAAGAAGACCAAGGATCTGGAGGCAATAGCTTCAGCAGTCCGCAGGAATGACCCCCAACGCGAAGACGAGAGCCTTATGAGGAAGTACATCGAAAGGCGCATTTTTTTGGCAGATCACAAGTTGCTGTGTCACATAGCGACATTAACTGCAGAAGGTTGGGCCCTAGCATTCCAGAGCAAGAACCAGCAGATGCTTGGGTACCTCGGCTTGGTCCTCATGTTCATCGAGCAGGTGGCGCTGGATCAAGGACGCCTTCAACTAGGCTGGTTGCTGACAGGGCTCAGCGAGCCCAACCATCAGGTGCATTTCAGTCACAGCAAGCGTCCGGGCCTCAAACCCTTTTGTCGTTTGGCCAACCCAATTTGGGTCAGTGCCAACGTAGCTTACCTGAAAAAGCTCGATTTCATAGAAGCTCGCATGGATTCAGTAGGCAAGAAGAAGCCAGGACTCCCAGCCCTTCCCGACGACGACGCAGAAAAGCCCGGGAAGCCAGCTCCGAAGAAAAGAAAACCCAAAGGCAAAGGGAAGGGGACAGATGCAGAGGACGGAGGCAAGGACTCCACGAAGTGACCAGTGGATCGCAGCACAGACGCGAGCCCTTTGAGACTTGCCCCAGTCCCTTTGCTTCAGACCAGCATGACCATCATTTTTGCGCATCCAGTTTTCGTAGTCATAGTTCGGTTGATCAGCATGTAGGGGTTGCCGCATCTAAATCTGGAATGAGTAACGCAGACAACTCATTTTCAGGTTCCTTTTCTTTTCATAGTCGGGATGATAGCCGCCAATATATCCCCAACCTTGCTGATGAAAACATGTCCCTAGATCCCATCCAATTGATGCAAGCTGTTTGCCATAGTTTTTTAACTACTAGAACTGGGTTAGGCCACTTCGCTCGAATGAGCCTCCAGCCCCAGTCCGCCTGCACTGTGCAGGGGATTTCCTCAAACTCCCCACTCTGGCCTGTGCCCCCACCGAGGTGGAGTTGGTCGGCCTGCATTCGCCCTGGGATTCGACGCCGGAAACGGCGACGTTTTTATGAAGTCCGGGCCAAGCTGTTGCAGTTGATAGTGATTAGCCTTAACTGGGAAACCTTAGGTCATCCTCTGGAACCTCCCCGTAATGCTTGTTTAGGTAGCTGCATCAGCAAAGGCCAGCATGAGATTTTGGAACGGCTTGAGAAGAAGCTGGACCATTTTCTCAATGTAGCAGTTTTCCAACCGGAAGATTTGGGCCGGGCTAACGATAAATACCAGAGCATAATTAACCGCATCAAGGAACTCCCTCAGTGTAAACTGGGGTTGCAGGACCTGCAAACTGTTTTCGAGCATCTGCATTCATCCTTCAACAAACACAGTCAAGGGTTTGGTAGCAATTCAGAATCCTGGCCTCCTGGAGTCTCTGAGGCTGACCGGCCGTGGCTGAGACAGGACAAGGATTTTGAAGCTGACCAACATGTTAGCCCGAATCGTCCACAGGGTTGCTCCGAAGCTGTTAACCAAGTTAGGTCCCACCAAGCTGGTTCTAACACTCATTACCTAGATGGTGCACCTTTGACGACTTTAGTTGACGACCCTGGTTGTGATGGAGACTTTGGGAGCACTCCTCATCAATGCAATTTCCCTGCAGCTGCCGAGAAGACACACAGCACAGAGTGGCTCACGGGCCGTGATCGCTGACAGAGTGAAATGGGAAAACCCTCCTGCTTTCGATCCAGTCCCGTTTCTTAAGAACCCCCTTCTCAAAGCGGCTTATCAAGATCCAGAAACACTAAGGATACCGGCCGACCAATGGCCTCCGAGTAAACCTGGTAAAGTGTTCTGCGATAGGGATGAGCTGTTGAAGTTGGCTACTAAGTGGGATTCCCTTGGAGCTTGTAAGATTTTCCCTAAATCTGCCATTGACTTTCACGAAGCCGTAGGCCTTTTCTGTGTTGCTAAAGATAGTAGGTATGACAGGCTGATGCATGCACACCCGGAGCGAACCAACCAAAACCTTAGCCCCCGGGTCAATGTTAGGGTTGCTTCACTTAGGCCCCGGAGAGGTGTTCAGGGTTAATGCTGATGATCTAACTGACTTTTATTATACTTTCTTGGTTAGCCCCCAGAGAGCAAAACGGAACTGTATACGGATGGTTTTCTCACCTGATGAGTTGCAGCACTTGACCTGTTTCGAACCTGAATTCTGGGATCATTCCTCTCTAGTGATAGCTTTAATCACTTTGGCCATGGGAGATTCATTGGCTGTTGAAGTGGCACAAGCCGCCCATAGCGAGATCCTCAGGCAACTTTGTGGCGCGATGGTGCCGTCAGAAACTCTCAGGTACCGCCACCCAGTGCCGAGGGGACCGGTGGCAGAGTTACTAGCAATAGATGACCATGTCACTGTTCAGAAGTTGTCTTACGATGATTATCCCAATAATCCCAAACTTAGAGATACCCAGATTTTCGATGCTTCTGAACGAGCATACAAACATGTCAAGCTTATCCAACAGGAAAAGAAACGCAAGCGCAACCAATTGGGTGCCACGATTTTGGGGTGTGACTTTGATGGCTTCGCTGGTGTAGCTAGTGCTCCCCGGCCCAGGTTGATCATGTTGTCCCTCCTCACTATGCATGTAGTTCGGTTGGGCACTTGCACCCCAAATTTGTTGGCTGCTATTTTGGGGTGTTGGGTACATGCTTTGCTTTATAGACTAGTGATGTTTTCCATCCTTGATTCCGTTTTTCATGAAGGGCGAGACCTCCCAAAGCATCAGACTTTCTGTCTTTCCAGACAATCGCTAAATGAGCTCCAAATGCTCGCAGTGACTGCGGCCCTGGCCCATAGCGACTTGCGAGCAAAGTACTCCAAGCACCTTTTTACCACGGACGCCAGCCCGTGGGGAGGAGCTGTGTGCAGAGCCGAGATAGGTGAACTTGCCACTCAGGAACTGTGGAGGCACAGTGAACAAAAGGGGTTTTACACCAAACTCGAAAGTCCCGTCTCCTCCATTCTTAGTGAAAAAGGCATTCCACACGAAGGTAATCTCTTTGGTCACAATGATTCCATAAACACCTTGGAGATGAATAGTTCCTTGTCTAGCATCCCCCCTAGTCTACGAGAAGGTGTTCTTTATGATGCCATAGAACTCTTTAGGGGTACTGGTAATTGGTCTTCGGCTCACTCTGCCATGGGACTCAGCGTTCATGAGGGCGTAGACAATGCTGGTGGCACTCGAGCTCGGGTGTTGGACCTCACCGACTTGTCGGTGTTCCGGGAGATGGTGGCATTGGCTTTGCGTGGTGTGGTGCGGGATTGGCATGCAGGCGTGCCCTGCCTTAGTTTTGGGACTCTTAGACGCCCCAGGGTTAGGAGTAAATCCCAGCCTTTTGGATTTGACCCCAAAGATCCTTTCACCGCCCTTCATAACCTTTTAGCCATTAGGACTGCCATTATCCTGATTCTAGGCATTAGACATGGAGCCTTTATCAGTGTGGAGCAGCCTGGTAGTTCTTGCCTCTTTCACATGCATCTGTACCTTCAGCTCATCCGGATGGGTTGTGTGATCACAAAGTTTTGCTTCTGTCACTACGGTTCTGGTTTCAATAAGCCATCAAAGTGGCTTCATAATAAGCCTTGGTTGGAACCCTTAGCTTGTTCTTGTGACTGTCCAAACAAAGGTAAACACTTTGTAGTGCAAGGCAACTTCACAGCCGAAACAGTGGCAGAATTTGATCGCATGTGCCGCCCATCCTGCCAGGAGGTGTACGGCATTGAGCCCGTCCCAGGACAGGCAGTGTCTCAGTTCTCTGGAGCCTATCCAGTGGGATTAGTGACGAGGATGGCCAGTGGTTCTGTGTCAGCAAAGCTTGGGTCCCCTGGTGTTCTCAGCAGAGCATCCTTTGAGCGCACCTTCGAACTGGTGGGTCTTGACCCATCGGAGGCCCCAGCTTTTAGTTGTCCAAACGAGCCACCCTACCCTCCTCGTAAATGGCATGAAGATCCCGATTGGGTAGGAGAACTTTGTGACTCATTACCTTTTAGCGAGATGTTTAGGTTGCATACTTTCCTGTTTGGATCACAGGCTCTGGCAGTCATGCTGCCAATAGCTGTCTGGCAAGTAGACCATTGTGCTATATGCCATTTGAACAAATAGATTGTTTTTGTAGAGCATTGTCCAAAATTGATAAAGATTCAATGCTTTAATGATTTCAAAAAACACACATATATATAAACTATGAACAACACCTTTTCTTTCATTTTTCATAATTTTCATAATTTTCAGAATTTTGATTTTTTCCAAAATGTTTGGAATTGAAGTTGATGGACAGGTGGACAGTGGACATTGAATGAAGTGGTAGGGTTGGCAGTGGGCACCGGGCACTGGGTAGACGGTAGAGGCCATCCCAACTCAGTTCTTTGCGGATATCCGCGCTCTTAGGTGTAGTTTTTCAAAGGTTCCGTTTTGTTATGTTGTTTGATTTGTTAATCTTGGATTTGGGATGAAGTCGCTGCGCTTGTGAATTGTGATTTGTGAGTCTCATTCATTGATGTTCTGGATTGTTGATTTTGTCACAAGCTTTCCGGTTCAAAGTTCAAAATCGCTCATCGAAACGATGATCAGACTGATCAGAAACAAAATTTGCAAACTTTGCATTGCGGTGATAACTTGTTTGTTTGCTCATTTTGATGACTGATGATTTTTGATAGTCAGGGATACACCTCTACTATCATCCCTATCGGCTAATCGGCTTGGCTTGTGGTTGATTGTTGGTCTCGTTGATTGCATGCCAGCTCGGTCATTAGATCATTCTCCGTAGCCTTTAGTCAACATGGTCAATGATTGGTGACCAATGATCATGAGAGATAGTTCATTGTGATTACATAATCATTTACCATCAAGGGGTTAGTTAAATGATCGCAAATCAATGGTTAATGAATAACCATAATCAAGGTTATATGGTTTTCTTTTAATCATTCTGCTTACTCCATGCTTCATCAATGGTGAGTCAATAGTTAGCTAAGCAATTCACAAGGGGTGTAAGGAACCAAGATGAGTCATCAAGAGCCTTGGTGGTCAACAGATTGATATGCATCAAAGAATCATGAATGAATCATTATCTTCATCAATAATCATAATCATCAGGAATATCATGAATCATCATGATAAATCATCAATCATCAATCAATCACAATACTTCATCATAAAGAATCAAAATCATCAGAAATCATCAATCATTATGATGTAGCATCAATCAATCATCAATCAATCATCATCAGAAATCATCAATCAATCATGATAGTTTATCACAAATAATCAACATCATCAGAAATCATCATGCATTATGGTTTATCATCAATCAATCATCAATCAATCATCATTCATAATCATCAATCATCAATATTCATCAATTGAAGTTGATGGACAGGTGGACAGTGGACATTGAAAGTGGTAGGGTCGGCAGTGGGCACCTGGCGGATGGTATAGATCATCTCCCCCCCAATTCTTTAGGAGTTGCGGATGTCCGCGCTCTTGGGTGTAGTTTGTTAATTTGGGATTTGGGAATGAAGGCTATTTATAGCAGATGATCTGATTGTCGCTGGTCGCTGCGCTTGTGACTTGTGAAACTTGTGAATTGTGATTTGTGCTCATTCATTCATTGATGGAAATGGAAGGACCCGTTCTGGATTGTTGATTTTGTCACAAGCTTTCCGG
>VSDK01024128.1:0-19200 GCA_009767595.1 Symbiodinium kawagutii
AAAAATATTTTTATTTTATTTAAAAAATAATATTTAATTAAATTAAAAATATTAAATATTAATTAATATATTTAAAATTATTTATTAAAAAAAATAAATAATTAATAAAAATTAATTAATAATTTATAATATTATTTTTAAATTAAAATTATATATATAAAATTTTAAAAATAATATTTATTTAATTAATTAATTAATTAATATTATTAATTTATATTAAATTAATTTTTAATATTTAATTAAAATAAATTATTTTTAAAATTTTTATTTATAGGTGTAAATTTAAATAGGCCAAATAGGTATAAATTTAAAAAATTCCAGGTTAAGGAATTTTCAGTGTCTTTTTTTTATATTTAGTTTTTAATTATTAGATATAGTATTATAGTAAATATTTTTTGTGGAATATTAAAAATGGAAGTTGTGGGGTATTTAAGGCAAACCAGGTAGTCTTAGGATATTTTAGGGGTATCTTGCCGTCGGTGGCATTTACACTCACATTGCACGACACCTGTGAAATATTGCGAGACATGCCCACTACAGAGATGATTCGATCTGATGTACAGAAACAAAAAAGCGCACAAGAACAAAACACGACTGTAAAATGCTTGCAGAGCCAACAATTGCACACTCAATCTGTTAAATTGTTCTGAGTCCTGCATGATGGTCTGAAACAAATTTGGTGAACCTGAACTTGTTCGTTGGTTCCGCTGTGGAGCTTAAATGGTGTATGTTGAGTCTACTCGGCTTTCAACTCCCAGACCTTGTACAAGACAAGCAATGCCCTGTTCTGGCTTGAGTCACCTTTGAATTGATCAAATCTGACGACGAACCATGACAAGTATATAAAATAGACACCTTCTCATTGCGTTGTTGCGCTAGCACTAGCTGGCACGACTTCCGGTGTGGGAACGCAAATTCTGAAAGGTTTTTTTGGTCTTGAATGCGCCATGGAATGAACAATAATTTTCCGCTTATGGTTCCCTTTGTTCCTCTCCAGAATTGCTCTCCTCTTGTTGATGCCTTGAGCTTCATGTTTGTGTCATCCCTGGGCTTCCTGCGCAACACGGATTGGGGCATCTATGTGATATGACATGGACTTCCTGTGTGGATACAGGACGTCTCCACTTAAATCAACAGCTACCCTCAACTCCGCACAGTCGTTGACTGGCTTCAAAAAAGCAACGAAATCTCCTAGCAACAAACCGACAAACCTCACTCTCTCTCTGGGCAAAGCAAAACTGGCAAGAACAGCAGTGAGCCATGAGCAGGTCGTCCGCAGAAGGGCTAACAACTTTCACAGAACAGGCTGCTGCCAACTGCACCCGTTGGAATCCGTGCAGCTTGGCCTCCAGGACTTTCACGACATCCGTTTTTCCTTTTTCCTTCGCCAGGTCCAGGGGAGTTTCACCTGAGCGCAGCAGCCACCGCCAGCGTGAAAACATTCAGCGCAAAAAAACCATGGCCTCAATGATTTGACACGAGATCTTTCTACAGGTTGAGTAGATCTCAACTCCTGCAAGGTCAGTTTTCCAACCAAAGCCAAAATATCTATGAACATTTCAGAAGGACGTGTGTCCACCTCCAATTGAAGGGTCCCAAACAAAAAGGCTGAATAAAATACAGCCAAGACTTGGATTGTTGAAATTTCGTCAAATGTCCTGGGCATGTAACTACCCAGATTTGGATAGATTTGGTCAGATTTGGTAGTTTGGAATCTCATTGTGATGGTGTTGAAAAAGTGGGCAACAATCCCCAGTATCTATTCTTTCAAAATCAAACCTGCCCGGCACGGTGAAATTCAACACAAAAGATTTAAATCACGCCCAAAAGAAATGTCTCAAACTTGAATCAGAAAGTCAGATCTTATTCAATTCGATTGTATTCTGCGATTCTCTGATGTCACCTCCACAGCCAGACAACGGATACAGCCCATCTTCCCAGCGAGGCCCCCAGCCATCGTTGTTCTGTGAGTCCAAGGGAGCCCTGGCTGCCAGAAGCAGCTTGGCCACCTCCACATGGCCCTCCTCCGCTGCCCAATGCAGAGGCGTGTTGCCTCGGGAAGGCGCTCCGCCCAAGAGCACACCACAGTCAGTTTTGATCCTACTTAGCGATCTGCCTGGGGCGCATCATTCAACGTTTTAAATGAGCAGAATCGAAATATTTTACATGATGATTTCAGTTCTGCATCCGATTTCGCCTTGGAGCTCTTCTTGACACCGCCCCTGCCGTCCCTGCAGGGCTCCCCCACCATCGATGTTGTCCTTCGGAGCCACCGCGGCGCCCAGCTCCAGCAACCGCGCGACGGCCGCGGCGTGGCCCTCCGCTGCCGCAAAGTGCAGCGGCGTCTGACCTCGGCTGTCGCGGGTCGCCACCGAGTCTGCACAGCTCCCGGGACCCCAGCGGTCGTGCTTCGTCGCCTTCGTCACGACGGCGCCCGCGGCCACCAGGGCGGAGAGGACCTCCACGTGGCCGTGGATGGCGGCCATGTGCATGGCCCTCCGACCTTGGAGTGTTCGCAGCAAGGCAGCGGTGATACCCAGGAACCACCGGCCGTGGCCAACTGGAACGATCTCCACAGGGTTTGTCTGTAGATCGAGACTTTCATCAACCATCTTGCTTCCGACCCAACCACTTTCATCATAAGAGTTGTTGCCCCTCATGGATTTATTGATCAAATTGTCAAAGTTAGAGCGGTGTCCACAGACAACAACAGAGATTTCTCGCGGCCCACATCAAGAAACTACATTCCTCACCCACTGCATTGCCTGCACTGCTTAAATCCATCCACCCTCCAAGCCAAGCACATGCAATTGCGAATGGATTGCTGCAGCGTCCCCTCCAACCCCCGTCTACGCGCCGCGCAGGACTTGTGTACCATACCGCACCCTTTCCTGTCCTTTTGTCTTTCGACTTACGTCCATGGCCATGCAAACCAGCATGCAGACCTATAGGCCCCATGGCTCATATTTCCCATCTGCGCCGAGATTGTTTTCAAGCATTTATCCTGCGGCCATGGTGCAGAGTGAAAATGTATGGTGAAAACACGGTTTAGAACATTTCCTAGCGTGGCATTTCAAAAATCAACACTTGAACAGTGTTCAGAGCCAGGTGAGCTTTGATTTGCTTTGATCACTTCTACCAGTCTATATATCTATCTTTAAGCACATTTTTTACTTGATATATATATCTATACGTTAAATTACTGATATTATTGGGATTACTTGTACGAAGCATGCCGCATCTCTAACTCCTCAACTTTTTGGAACACCTGAACAACGCCGAAGTCCAATGTATGTGGCAGACCCCCTTGGGTTCATCACTCAACTTTTAGGACAAAAAATCAGAATGCCATCGTTCGAACTAACAGGTGGCCATGTCGAAACCCGCCAGCCAACAACCAACTTCATGTCAGTTGGGAAATCACCTTCACGAACATGTACATATTATAAATATCTATAAATGACCACCATCAGGTGAATGCATTGCTTCATGATTCCACCTTCATCCCCAATCAAAATCAACCGCCGCGGCTGCTCCCAGTGGGACACCTCCAGCCCCACAGGACTGAGCCAGCGGACCAAGCATGCGCTCCTCTCGATGGACAGCTCGGGAGTCGGTGCGGATGAAGTGCCGCACAGCTGCAACGTTGCCAGCTTCCGCCGCTTGGACGATGCCCGGATAGCCATCCCTTTCTTCATCTCGGAGCCCGCACCCCACTGTGCAGGGACACGTAGCTGGAGGTAACCCTGGAAAATGCAAAAACAAATCAGTTGAATGGTAAAGAGTTTACAAAACCACAGAGAGCGGTCCCAACATAGTTCCTGAACAGCAGCAGCAGCAGCAACAACAACAACAGGAACAACAAATGGCTGACAAGCAAGATGCAACAAATTTTTGTGCTGGTCTAGTATGGTCAGCACAAAAATTGTTCAGGTATGTTCAGGTCAGCACTCCAGGATCGCCAAGATGTGAGGCAAACAAGAATGGCCGCAACCATCAATAACCCAGGGCATCAATGATTCATAGAAATTGTTCTGGATCAGATAGAGTTCATGCAGCAAGGATGTTGGGCATAAATTACCCTCAAGATCCCAGGAAGGAATGACAAAAAAAATAAAGGGTCCGCAGGCCCCGTGTGGAAAAAAGATCCGAGGGCAAACCCGTCGACCTCTGAGAGCCCAGCATCTTGCAGCTGCCTCTGCGTCAGCCACAGCCTCCGCATCGGCCACTGCCTGGATTCCAACTGGACTTGTGCTGCAGTGAAGTTCTAATGATCCATGGCAACGCAACAAGTTGGATCGTAAATGGTGAACCTCGTAGTGAATTCGGTTCGATTCATCTACCTTTGGGTAGCGGTGAGCAGAAAGAGAAATGATCCAAACTCCCCTATGTTGCTGTTGAGTTGACGGTATGCTGCTTGTCGGCGCATAAGTTCCCAAACCATCTGACAATGAACAGGAAGGGAGGAACCAACTCTCTGCAAATCCCAATCCTGTAAAAATATGCCAGGTTCAGGGTGTGGCAATTGTACTATGCGGCATGCAGAATCATGGCCGCCTCAAAATCGTATGGATCGAACGAAAGCGATTTGATCTTGGTCAGGATCGCGTCGTTGCTGCTGGTGTCCCACAGTGCTGTTTGCCGCACTGTGGGCCCCTGCACCCAAGTCCGCGAATGCATGATGCCCCAAAGATCGGACGACATGGAAGAGCTTTCGGTGGACTTTCTCACAACCATCTTTCGTTCTTGCGAGTTGCCCAAACTTTGCAGATTTGTCCACTTTCCTTTGGGATCCTTTGGAAAGGCTCAAGCTCAGCTTATCTAACAAGTACGGGTGTCCAGGTTCGCCTACTTGCGACCATGCAGGGAAAACGATGTCATCCAGATGATGCAAAGTGCAATCATAAAGTATAGTATAATATGCTATAGTGTGCCTTTTGTTCCTAACCTCCCCATCTTGATATAACAGGAAATGTGGCATTCGTCTTCAGCACGTCAGCCCTGAAGTCAAGTATGCATACAAGTTTCTTGATGGAGAGGAAACTAACTGACCGTGCAAGAGCAGTATCAGAAGGGAAGATGCGTTCACAAGCAAGACTGAATCCTGAATGTTAGAATCTCACTCGTCAAATGTCAAATGATGAATCAAACATCATCACTGGCACATTTGACAGTGACACCAATTCAAAAGTAAATTAAAGTCAGGTAGATCAAAAATGACCAAAGTCAGCGCCTCACTTTCACCACTATCCACGACCTGCGGCGAAAAGTCTGAACCAATCCACTCCCACGATGATGGGTGTGCCAAAACTGAAATCCAAAGAACGTCATTGACCATAACGGAGCACAGCGGCATTATATGGCTATGGATCAACAATGCTAGGATTGGTTTATAAGTGATATCAACTGAGAATGATATTTTGATTTCATCCAAAACACTTCAGATTCAGAGTGTAAATGTCGTCAGGAACTTCAGCCTTTCCGACCGTTGATCTATGACAGCACGGTCTGTCGCCAAGTTGCATTCAAATTCTCGGATTTTGGCATATCAACGTCTGCGCTGCTTTGGGCGGCCTGATCAAGCATAGCTCAGAAGAGTGCGACCCATGGGTTCGCTGTTGGTACAAGTACATATCAGAACATCTTGGAAATTCTAACATCTGACAATCTAGTGAACTTGAACATTTCTTTCGCAGGTTGTAACACCTTCATTTTGAGACAAAGGCAAACCCAAGCGAACGAGGCAAAGACCAGACCGACAATTTTGCATACAGGGGAAAAACCGGGAGACGGTGAGGAAGGCAAAAAATCGTCTGCATCCAAGCGACACAAGACCAGCTTCCTTGCCGAGCCAGTTCCTTGGTGCGACAAACAGGGTTGTAATTTCGTGAACTGCAACGCCCCATGCACGCAAAATTCATAAATCAAGGTCACGTCTAGGTAAAATGCCAATAAAGTCCTTGGGTTTCAGCACTTCCTCCGGTCCCAATGAATATGTTATTGCTTTGGCCGAGCATCTTCAGCATCAACAACTTTGCGAGCTGCATCCTTACGGACCTCAGCTTCTGCAGCGGATTCTTTGAAGGTTTCCTTCCTCAGCTCCAGCGTGGTCAAAAATTCAAGCCATCCACCACGAAGGAAGCGATCGACCACCACTGTTTGAAGCTGCGTGCGGGTTATGGAGTGATACAAACGCGCTCGTGCAGAGTTGTCGTTGTCACCCTTGATTTCCGAGTCGAATCCAACGCAAACTACGAACATTTTTTCAAGTCCTCTTGCATTGTCATCCTGATCAAGAATGAAGAGTTCGTCCCCATTGTGGAGGTCGTTGTCCTCAGGGAGGCATGCTAGAGACTCCTCGAACGAGACCACCTGAGACGATGGAGAGAACTTTCTCTTGAGGCACTGCTCGAGATGGGATCTGAAGTTGTTGTAAAAGTGCTCACTGGGCACAATCACCGCAACATCTTGTTCAAACCTGATGGATGGAAATGTCTGGACAAGGTACAGAAGGGCTTCCATGGTCTTCTCCGCAAATGCTCCGAATAAGTCCTGACCATCCTCTGCCGTATCAAACAGGAAAGTCTTCAACGGTGGACCTGTTGTCCCAGTACAACTGGTTCCATCAGAATCTTGAAGCCCAAACGAAGCAGCTCCTCGCACGACTCGTTTGGTGCTTCGAACCACCTGGGTTAGAATCACCCTGCGAACTTCAGGATATGCCACATGCAACGATTGAGATTGAGAAATGTCCGACAAGAGAATCTTTTGCTGGGCCTCAATCTTGCTGAAAAGTGAACTGTTCATCCTCAACAATTCATGGGCCTCATCGAACACAGCCAAGGCTGCGACTGTGGGTTGATCCACCATACTTTGCAGAACGATGTGACGATTTTGGACGCTGACCTGCATGAACTGGGTACAAGGCTGGTGCAGCACGACTATCCGTTTCAGCCATTCATGATCGGACACATGCATCAAAAGCCAGCGTACAAAATAGAAAACCAAGGATTTGTTTGGGCAAATGTAAGCAATGTTTCCTGTGCTGCTTGTCTGCAGCTTTTCAAGCACATATCGCAGTGCCACAAAAGTTTTGCCCCCTCCTGCGGGAGCCATCAAATGGAGATGCTCATCAGAACACGCGGAGACTTGTCTAAGTTTCTCTTCTTGGTGCGGTGTGAGGCTTCTGAAGCTCATAAGCCTTCTGTTATAATCTTTCAAAAATTCTACATTGTCGACTGCCAGTTCTTCAGTCACTCCATGCTGTTCAGTCAAGACTTTGTTGAGCTTCGCGCCCAAATCATGGCTCAGAACTGCATCCCTCAAGATCTGTGTCTGTTTGATCCGCACAGTGGTCTGCACCTGAAACCTGACTTGTAAGCAAGGTCTGCCATTGTCAAGCTGTTCCTCGTTGATGGTATCAACTTCTAAACCCACTGCATGCTTGAAAACTTTCTTCAGAGTGTCTTCACCACAGTTCCGCAACAAATTCTCAAAGAAATCTGTGTTGTGCCGGATGCGATTTGTCTCAAATGATGTCTGGGATCCGATGCACTGCACTTGCCACTTCAGCTCCGCGCCAGGGGCATTCGGCTGCACGACTTTCAGGATGTGCGCTTTGTAGAACCGATTCGTTGCATCCTCAAAAGCATCAACGACGTTTCCGACTTGAAACTGATCTCGCAGGAAATCTGTTACATCAACTTCATCATAGTTCCATTTTCCACCAGGTTCAAGATGCTTCATCTGTTCAAGCTTGGCCACCTCTCCTTTCTGTGAGCCTCCAAGGCCCTGTCCATCCCAGAGGTTTGCAAAGGGAAGTCTGTGCCACGCCACCTTTCCACAGCCAACTTCGCTCGGAAAATACACAACCTTCAAGCGTTGTCCAAGGCGAACTGCTTCTTGTACTCTTCCAAACCAGGTGTGAAACCAGCGACATCCCCACGCTGCCCTTCTCTTGTTCTCTTCCCACAATCGCTGGGCAGTTTCTTCATCTTCTGGAGTCGCCTTGCCAAAAACAATGTGCGAATGCATGGCCTTTGCTCTTTGCCTCAGCTTCTCTTTCTCGTGGTCCGTGCATGGGCCTTTTACTGCCATCAAGTAACCAAACTCCTTGTAACTCCTTTCCCCATAGATCTCTTGGCAAAGGCACCGCTCTTGATTCTGCGGATCTGGGAAGTGGTGTTGGCCAAGCCCGTGCTCCGGATCATCCAAGAACACGCAGGCTACCGAGTCATTCCCGTGATAATGGATGAGGGCTTCCCACCCAGAAGCGAATTGACCTGGAAACGACACCCAACAGACTTTTGCTGTGGGCTTAATGCTACCTACGTAGGTCGTTCCTTTGAACGCCCTCAAGGCAATCAGGTTGGCTGGCTGTTCTTTCAGAACAAAGTGCAGGGTGTCGATGGCCTGGCAAAAAGTTTGTGGTTTGCAGCAGTTTGCAGGTGGGAAAATGGCTGCTTTTTGCCCCAGTTATAAATCAAATCTGCACCACATTCAAACACCACGAACCTGCAACACCAAAGCGATCTTTATTCATGCATATACACTGTGGTATCGCATCAATTGTTTGATAGACCAGGACAACATCCAGCACATGGCAGTAGTACAGGGAGGATGGTCCATAAATGCGGATCGGTGACCTGAGAAAGAAAATGTTCAACTTGGACATGGGGAGGTATTAATTCTCTGATCTTGTCTCTTGAGAAGGTTCAATGGTTTCAGGGGCGGGATCCTCATTAATCTTCGGGATGTTCCTCCTTTACTAGCGTGTTTCAAGCAACTTCGAGGCAATCACAGCCAAAACAGTGAGCAGATGCAGCACTTTCCCCATGACTGACGTGACGCTAGAGCGCATCATGAGTTTCACGTTCTCAATGCTTTACTAATATTAACCTGATGCTGCCGTGTCTGTGACGTCAACATATATGGCTGCTCATCTCGGACTCCTTCCAATTCCTTCTGTCCCTCCCGCTTATCATCCTGTAGCCCTTGTCGCCGTTGTTCCTCCACCAAGCATACTAACTCCAGTCCCTGGAAATTGCGAAATGTTCCAAACATGCGTCAGGTAATCTGTAACCTCCCATTAGTGGATCTGGGCCAGGTGGTGATGGCAACAGACTTGGGGCAAGCCGAAGCAGCAATCGAACCTCTCCAGGACCCGCAGGATCCACCTGAGAACTAAGAAGCGGCTAAGGTCTTCGTTGGACTTTCACGGTGACAGATTGGAATACACTGGCGACAGAGGTGCTCTACAGGACAATGGTGACGACAGGTTCGGACAGTCGAGGCTACGACAAAAACCGTCAATCGCAAGGATTTGAAAGCCCACTGGGGAAAATCATCCAGCTATGTAAAAATTGGGGTCAACCTAGTCATTGCTACGACTCCAAAACCTGCTGCCCATTGGAATCAATGGGGCCCTCACTAAAAATCAACAAAAGTATAAAACTGCTCATGTTTCAAAGGAAACCTTTGATCCAGAATGCCCAAGGGCGCCCCGGCCGATGAATCGGACTGTGCCGCCCATGGCGAGCCAGGTTCGGAAGCAACCTCAATACTTAGCAGCGGGTCCGGGAGGCAGGAAAGACCGACGGCCAGCGAGCATCTGGGAAATTCCAATGGTTCCTGTATGCTTTGACTTGGATACTATGCTTTCAGAAACGATGATACCCCCCGAATTGAAACCGATGGAACACGCGCAGGTAATCTATGATTTCATAAGTCTACGAACGTTGAATGCCGGGCTGCTATGCATCAACTGTTTGAAACGATCCTCCAAGGAAACAAAAAGGATCCAAAATGATTCTTCAGATCTCTATGGGTAAGCCTAAGCATCACATGAAACTGGCTGCCACTGAACCTCTTTGGAAGCAACTGAATCAGCTGCCGCTGGCGCATTTGGCACTGGCACCACCTCAAAACTTGCAACCAACTCCAAGCCTCTGGAGTTTCAACAATGTCACCCCACAAAAATGTAGCCTTTCATATGCAGCCCACCACTTACCCCCGGAATCCCCCGGATATTGATGCCTTTCACGTGCCAACAAAAGCCGTCACCAAGATCCACCGCGCAAATGTCCCCCAACTGGCAGATCATACTAGCTGCGGCTATGACTCGCAAACCCGCTGTCAACAGGACTCCTACAAAATTGATCATGTTTTGAAGCAAATCTTACAACAATCGCAAACCTGGATGAGTTTAGACTGCTTCAAACCAAGGTTTTGACCAGGAAACCTTGTAATTTACTTTGGCATTGTTTCACTTCGATCCAGAATGCCCAGGTGACCGATGCAGAATCGGACTTGGAGTCGTGAGCCCGTGCAATCTCGAGTTCTTATTCTTCTGTCAAAAACCGGCTTCAACACCATTCATAAGATTCATAAGCATATTTGACATCGTCATTGACCTGCATGCAAACCCATGTTCGTACAAATCACCATGTTCACATCATGTTCACGGAAAAACCTGGTGAGGGAATGAGTCAACCTGCGGTCATTCGCACCTCGGCCGCAGAATGTACAACTCTTGGCTGCGGTGTCACCTCATTGGAGTTGGCTGCAAAGAAGAACTTGTGTTGGCAACTCCTACTGATTCCTATGCATGATTCCAGCGTTGGCAGGAAACATCTGACAACAAGGGGCATTTCGTTGCTAGGGCAAACCAAGCGCCACCTGAGGACATTCTCAACTCAGTCTGAGGCCAAAGCAGTCCCTTCACTTGCAGATGCAGCCATGCGGAGTCGACCCTGCAAAGTCTCTTTCGGGCACGCTCCATTGGCCATCATGAAATTTGACTCGTAGATTTCCGGAACTGCAACATTGCGTTTTGAGACTAATATGTGACGAGGAAAGTTGCATGGCATTGAAATCCTGCCCCTGTCCAAAGAACCGACAACTAGAAACAATGTGCATCCATTCGAATGCAGCCTTTTGTTGACATCTATCGTGCAAGCAACATACCACACCATGACCACACCGGTGAAATGTGAGCCTCTCCACTGGCATCAGCTCCCTCTGCTCCCTCTGGCTCGGGTGCTACCTCAGACTCAGCAAGTTCAACCCTCAAGATTGGAAAAGCCGTGACTCAAAATCATGTGGACGAGGGGTCGTCAACGCTATTTGATCTCCGTGACGCGCTTAGAGCTTTGGAGCTTACAGTAGACCCAGTACGGTTGGTCTGCAATATATGAACAGCAACCAAATGTTCTCCAAATAGGTGGTTTCCCGAAGTAGGGAACGCCAAAAGTTGATGGTTTATCACTATAAATGATTAATAAACTGGATGATTTGGGGGGTCGGGTCCTCTATAACTTGAGAAACCCGTTTTGTTGTACCGTAAAGAGGTGCAAGGGCCAAATCCACATGTTCTCCAACGACAGCTGGGATGCCCTGCACGAGCGCTATGCTGTCGTGCGGCTGATTTCGGACGCCGATTCCACATGGCAATGTTCAGCCGTCAAAGTGCGGTGAAACGGAAAGTCGCAGATGCAACAAGAGCGTATAGCGAACATCGCGTGATGAATCTACATGACAACAAGAATGATAAGATGTGTATGTAAAGATTTGACCCATCTGAAGGTTGTCCTGAGGAGATAATCCATGCAGGGTCATCATGCTGGCTATCTAACATCATTTTCAGCTAAGATGCAAATTACTATCTGGAAGGAAAAAAAACTCCCTAAACATTTGAGACCTTGTTTCCAACCACAAGCAAAACGCAAAATGGCATGGTTCCCCTCATCTACCGCTTGCACTATTTTATCAACAATCCACTGTGCAAACCACGTTCAACAATGAAAAAAATTGGAAACAACCTAAAAGGGTACACCAAGAATCACACAAACTATCACAAACTATCAAGAATGTGTTCTCGCTGCTGGTTATTTGCTTTGCTATCCAAAATATTCCAAAATATATGTCACGTGGAAAACTCATGCGCGCGTTCCCTTTCTTTGTAGGGAGAGGCCGAAGCCCGACAACAAACCATGATGGATTTTGGGAAATGTTTTGCACACCATATCAAGGACAAAATCAACCCACAAAGCACAAACACATTCGCAAACATACCAGTTGCACATGGTGGTCCTCTTTTCTATATATTGCTCTGGCAACTGTTGTTGTACAGGGGCTGCATGATGTCCAAACATCAAAGCACCGCCACTGCAACTGTTAGCTTGAAGGGATGTGGAAAAAGCTTCACTCTGAGTGCTGGACAAGCTATTTCATGTCAATGTGAATCCCAGTGATGAGAGGATCAAGGTGTGGCAAAGGTGCTACATGGCAATAGTGGTGGATCAGGTGTAACATGAGCTGACGAGCTCCGAGTTCCTTTCTGGTCTTTCTGACTTGAACAAGTGCGGCAGGAACGGGCTCACAAAGCAGAACAACTTAAACAACTCCGTCATCCACATGAGTGAACAAGAACTTAATAAATCAACAAATCAATGCGGTAAAGGATCAATTTGGTATGATGACGGACAGGATAACGCATGATAAAAATGGCAGGAGAAACAAGATGTGGTGAGTTAAATGGTGAAACCAATTTTGAGACCACTCAGGAGTGAAACATACTAAAACGATCGCCTGGATTGAGAAATACACATCGAACCTGATGAGAAGCAACTCATTGACATATTGCTTCCAAATTCTGTCATGGTTCCCTTGACGGAAGCAAGTCTGCTGACTTCATCGACAAGCACCGTATGCAAACGTTTACTTTTGATACCGGCAACATGGCAGCTCCTGCCCGAGCCATCAACTCTCCTCTCCACAGGCCTGACCTAACTTGACACTTTCAAGAGCACTGCAAGGATTCAAGAAGGTAATGTGTTCTCATTCTTTTCTTTGTTAAAAAAGTGAAAGGTAAGTCTGGACACGCAGCTAAGCAACTTCTTACTCACCCGTCAACTGAATCGTTTCATGGGCAACACTTACCCAACATATTGGGTTTAGACCTCAATCCGTGATAGACATCTGAATGGACAACGGGGCAAGGTGTCTGAAATGCTCTCAAAGCACCCAAAATTTGCATTGCTGGTTGGTTGATCTTTGCCCCACGTTTGACCACAGCAAGTGACAAGGGTCCCAAATCACAGGGAGTGCAGCGCACCGCACTGTCTGTGCATGTCTGTACAGTGAAAGAAGATAAGGGTGAAGGAAAATGCAAATTTGCATGTTGAACCGACCTGGCAGGCGTCACAGGACCCGAAGATCTTGCAGCCCTGAAGGCCAGCATCAGCCTTCCGTCTGGCTAGTGACCGCATTTGCTTTCATTTCGACCACCTTCATGGCCAAATCTTCATAAGGAAATTCGACGTCAGGAATGGGTTTACCCAAGAAGTGGCACAGAGGAGCCCATCCATCCGACCAGTTGTACACCAGCAAACGCTGAGCTGGGATGACTTGTTGCACACGCTCAATGTGGCGGTAGTAGTTCTTCAAACAAAGATCCTTGCCAAAACCAGGGACTGTCATGGCTGCGGGGGGATCCCCATGGTTGCATCATGTTTGAAACCACTAGCCAGATGAACTATAATGGTTTATAATTGGATAAACAATCCCTCAACACAAGCCTGTCAACACTTCCCCAGTGACAAAGTTAAATTGTTTTATTTCAACAAGCGATAGGTAAGCTTTCACCACAAGAGAAAGATCAGTATGCAATTTGACCCAAAAAACAACCAAGAACAAGTTCAGCTGTGTCCCAAAAGCTATGTGGATTGAAGCAATCCAATTTGACACGCAATATAGCTAAGCGTTTCCCCATAAGCTGCATGAATCGAAGTCCATTCCGGAAGGAGTAGCTTGCCCTCGATCAATTTCAGTGGGGGGGTGCGTAGAAAACGAGCGACAAAAATTCGAGGTAAGAAAAAAAGGCCGAATAGCATGATTTTAATGATTTTAGCACCGTCTTGTTTGTGCCTTATTGTTCGCAAGTAATAAACAAAACCATTTTTTTCTACAAATGGAAAGTTCATTCATAGCAGCAGTAGGAACGAGCAGGTACTTGGACAAAGCTTACGCATTGGTTTCTTGTCGCTGTTATGGTTGTGGTTGTTTCCTGTTTTCCAGGTATGACACCGCATGACGTAGAACATGACCGACTGAAATAGGCGCGCATTTTGGGGGGTATTCTTATTTGGTTCCTTCTCGTTTACAATGTGAAACCTACATGCGGTCCCAATAGAGGTAGCGGTTGATTATTACTACATAATTTAGTGGTTTACTTGAAGAATTAAGTGTCAATTTCCTAAACAAAATCATCATGGATTATTGCTGAATTCCTTAGATAAACACCGGGCTTTTTACTGTCTCGATTGGGGTAAGAGATTCCATTCAGCATTGGCATAGAACCGTCCGAAGGATGAGATTGTGCCATTCCTTCCGGTTGTTACACTGAGCCGGTAAACAACCTAACATGTTTTTATCATAAAGTGTTCAATGCTGCATATGACTCCAAATGTTAATTCATATATATATATATAATAATATATAATGCTCCACTTTTTCTTACGTCTTGACGTAGTTGGTGGTTAGTCGCGCCATCGTCGCGCCGTCCCAAGAATATGATCAATGTTAATCAACCATCCCAAGCGGTACTGACGCAAGAGCCCTCTCCTCCACAGCTGTCAGTTGCAACAACCCCTTGGTTAACACGTCAGGCGTTGCTTAACGTTGCTTAACGTACGCGTCCAACGGATTCAAGGGCGTCCAAGGGTCCTTTTGTTTTGCCGTGGAGTTGACAAAGTGGCAGCCCCAGGAGGCCATGGCGGTACAGCTTTGGACCACCTCTTTGCCCAAAGCAAGGTCCAGTACCTCGAAGGTCGGGACATCGATGACGGCAACGTGGCGCATCATTTCCACGTAGTTGTTGAACCAGCTCTCGCCATCGGAGATGGTGAGCAGGAATTTGGATTCGGAAAATTCGGACATGATCTCTTCGTACAGGAGCATAAAGGGTTCATCCATAGCTGAATCGTGACCTTGTAAAGCACCCAATGCATCATCCAACGAGCCATTACCAAACAAATAATTACATGGGCCCAGGCGGTACTGCGCTTCAAAGCCACTGTGCAGTGGGTTCAAGCCCAGAATCTTCATGGCAGCATACATGGATTGTGTGCCCGTTCTGGGGGCTCCCACGTCCAACAGTGTGAACGCGTTCGAAGTCTTCATTGTTCTCAAAAGAAAGATCCAGAAGGACCACAGAAATTTCTTGTTCGTTTGCGACATCATGGCAGGTGCCATGGCAGGGGCTGAGCGCCCCAGACAAAAGGTTTCGTCTGGAGATGTTTGCCAAGTTCAGAGCCAAACAAAAATCCCAGTCGTCACAACAGCGTTCATGATTCCCCAGTCTTCAAGTTTTCGGACATAATACCAACCTTCACAAACAACCCAAAAAGCATTGACCAACCAACACCACCTTCATTCACCAACCACAACCATGTAACATTCACCAAACAACAATCAACGATTCATCCAGATTCACCCAGATTCTCACAATCCACATTCACCAGCCAAGAAATCAAAATTCCCCAGCCAACAATCGTGACCGCTGCAGTGCTCTTTTTTCTCCCGTGGTTCCCCCTTCCGAGGAAAATGCGGCATCGCTGGACGGAAGCGGCGGCGCGGTGGGAGGTGTGCAAGCCGTGAGAGGCTTCGGGCTGGTGCTGGGGTTCTGTACGCTACTTCAAAAGCTCAGGTGCTAATAGTGCTACCTTTAATGTCTCAACAATGCTACTTAATCCTGTTGCAAATCAATCCTCAACCATTTTTGATGTTCATTTCTGCTTTCATGAGTATCATTCATCAATCATCCCACCACACTTGAAGCCTCAACAACCATGATCACCCATGACACCATGACAGCCGATGATTTGTTGCAGCAAGAATGCTGCTATCCTTCTAAAGCCCTGACTACACGATAGCCAAATATAGCCAATAGTTTCCGCAGCAAGGAAACCAGCATGTGATCGTGGCACGGCGAGAATAGAGCCAGCAAAAAATCATAAGGGTCCAGTCTTGGATGGTGACCACGCCTCCTGGGGATGAATCACTGACTATGCCATGATCAAAACTCGTATCATGAAGGGGCCCCAGTCATCCACCAACAGCAGTTGGGAATGATCCTTCAGGGATTGGTTGCGACAACTGCGTTGTGAATTCAACTACATTATACAGTACTACATTCTTGAAATGCAGACCATCAAAAGCCGATGAATCTTCAGGATGGCTTTGATCCTGGCTCATGCGACCTGCCATTTCTCTCTCGAATTTGGCAATATCCCATGATCCCACGTCATGTTCCAGATATGCTAATGTACAAAGAAAACGAATGTCTCTGCTGGTTTCATCCCCATTTCAGGACTGTGATGGTCCTCAGACACAGCAAGGGGATTAGAAACGCCTTTTTTACAGTGAACCTGAGTCAACCTATAAATGCCTGCTTTTCTCCAACAGTTGATCGCATTCGCTGATGAAGAACAGCAAGCTGAGGCCAATTCTGACGTCGTCCCAGCAGAAGTCACCGCTCATGGCTCCAGAAAAAAAACAGCTAGGCTTGCTTCAGCCAGTGTCACAAAGATTAGCTTGACAACAGTTTCACCGTCTGCTCTCGATTTTGATCGCAATTGTGGCATGGCATGATCTGGTTTACAAAAATGAAAGATGATGGGTGACACAGTTTCAGCGAACCCCTGCGGTTGCAGATCTCTGTGAACTCAAACAGCTGCAAAGGTCCGACTCTGGTGCATCAACCTATTCGACTGATTGCTCGAAATCAGGAATTCCATGTCCAAGCGGCTACTACTCGTCTCCAGTCTAATTCGAATAAGCACCATGGACGTTCAACAAAGTGAGAGAGCACGAGTCCATCGAGCTACTGAAACTTACTGAAACATCTTCGTGTTTCTGCTGCATCTAAAACCCAGAAGTCGCGATCCAACCTGACCAACTAACCAATGATTTTTTTTTTTTGCCGAATCGGATCCGCATGCTTCATCGGGGTCACCTCCAGAGTTCCTGGACGCTGACCAAAAGAACCCAGGTCGAGATCCCTGTTTCGCAGAATCTTCAGCATATCTTTTCACTATGAAAATTCAGCATATCTTCAGCATATCTTCGGCATATCTTCAGCATATCTTTTCATACTTAGTTTTCCACTATGAAACATAGCGCCGTGGCCAATAGTTTCTGTGGAATATTGGAAATAGAATCTGTCTGGGACTGAAGGGATACCAGGTAGTCTCAGGACGTCTTAGGCGTATCTTGCCGTCGGTAGCATTGACATTCACATGGCATGGCGAACCCTGTGAGATAATCAATTATTGCGAGACATGCCCACTATGGAGATGATTCGATCTGATGTCCAAAAAACAAAAACACACACAAGAACAAAACACGACTGCAAAATTCTTGTAGAGCCGACAATTGCCCACTCAATCTGTTGAATTTGTCAGCGTCCCGCATGATGGTCCGAAAGAAATTTGGTGAACCTGAACTAGTTCGTTGCTTCCGCTGTAGAGCTTAAATGGTTCACGTTGAGTCTTCTGGCCTTTCAACTCACAGATCTTGTAAAACACAAACAATGCACCGTTCTGGCTTGGGCTACCTATCAACTGATTAGATCTGATGACGACCTATGACAACTAAAATAGACACCTTCGCATTGCGTCGTTGCGCCGGCATCAGCTGGCACCACTTTTGGTGTCAAAGTCGGCACGCAAATACTCTGAATGGTTTGTCTTGAGTGTGTCATGGAATCAACATCAATTTTCCGCTTATCGTTCCCTTCGTTCATCTCCAGAATTGCTGTCCTCTTGTTGATGCCTTCAGCTTGATGTTTGTCTCATCCCCGAGCTTCCTGCGCAACACAGATTGGTGCATCCATGTCATGGGACATGGACTTCCTGTGTGGATACAGGACGTCTCCACATAAATCAATGGCTACCCTCACCTCCGCACAGTCGTTGACTAGTTTCAAAAAAGCAATGATATCTCCTAGCTCTACAGGCAAAGCAAAAATGATGGCAAGAACATGCAAGAAGAGCAGTGAGCAGGCCGTTTGCGGAAGGGCGAATCACTTGCGGCACTTGCATTGAACAGGCTGCTGCCAACTGCATCCTGTTGCAATCCGTGCAGCTTGGCCTCCAGCAGCTTCACGACATCCCATTTTCCTTTTCCCCTCGCCAGATCCAGGGGCGTTTTGCCTAAGCGCAGCAACCAACACAGCCAGCGTGAAAACATTCAGCGCAGAAGATCCATGGCCTCAATAATCTGAGACGAAAGCCAAATATCCTTCAACAACTTGAATAGGCATGAATAGATTAAATGCAAGGTCAGTTTTCGAAGGTCCCCGTAACTTTTCTTTGCATGTTGAACTGAAACACACATCCGGAAACATGTGTGGACATTTCAGGAAGGTATGTCCCCAACTCCAATTAAAGGGTTCCAAACAAAGTTTGTTGTTGAAAAAAGGTTAAACATACGACACAACTAAGACTTGGGTTGTTGAAGTTTCATGAAATGTCATGTGCTTGTTTGACTTTGCAGTTTGGAGTCTCGTGGTGATGCTGTTGAAAAAGTCCCCAGCATCTATTCTTTCAGGCTCTAACCTGCCGGGCACGGGGAAATTCAATCCTAAAGATCACGCCCAAACGAAATGTCTCAAACCCGAACCAGAAAAGTCAGATGTCATTCAATTTCATTACATTCCGATATCCCCTGACGTCACCTCCCCGGTCAGAAAACGAATCCAGCCCATCCTCCCACCGAGCCCCCCAACCCGATTTGTCCTTCGAATCGAGGGGAGCCCTGGCTGACACCAGCACCTTGGCCACCTCCACACGGCCCTGGTCCGCTGCCCAGTGCAGAGGCGTCCAACCTGGGAAAGCGGCTCCGCCCAAGAGCATCAACAGGGTCAGTTTTGCTTTTCCCACTGTGCCATCTGATTGGGCTGCATCTGCACATGATCAGTTTCTGTACTACTTTGCCATTTGAAGTGGATACATCAACCCAAATATTTCAAATATCTTCAAATCACATTACTCAACATTCAAAAAATATTCATCTGAATACATTCAAATACATTCAACATCAACTGATTTCAGCCCTGCATCTGATTTCGCGAGCTCTCCGTGCACACATGTGGACACTGCCTGCGGCCGTCTCTGCAGGGCCCCCCGACCGTGGAGGGTG
>VSDK01024128.1:19272-34771 GCA_009767595.1 Symbiodinium kawagutii
GTAACCTCGGCTGCCGCGGCGTTGCGGCGGTCGCGACGGCGTCTGCGCAGCTCCCGGGGACCCCAGCGGTAGCGGTTCGTCGTCTTCTCCAGGTCAGCGCCAGCTGCCGCCAGGGCGGAGAGGACCTCCACATGGCCGGCGTACCCGGCCACGTGCATGGCGGTCCGGCCTCAGAGCGTCCACCGGTGCAGCAGGGCGTCCCCAGGGATGGGCGAGACTTTTGGCCGTGGCCCAATCTCACCCAGAACGATCTCCACGGGTTTCTTCTGTAGATTGAGATTTAACAACCGCTTTCTGTAGACTTTCATCAACCAGCTTCCGACCCAACCACTTTCATCACAAAAGTTGCTGCCCCTCATGAATTTTTTGGGCAGTTTGCCAAAGTTGGAGCGGCGACCAGAAAAAGACAAGAACAAAACTCTCGCAGCTGACATCATGATCGAGAAACCACATTCCTCACCCACTGCATTGCCTGCACTGTTCTGTTTACACCCATCCACCTTCAAAGCCAAGCACATGTGATTGGAAAATATTGGAAATAGATTGACTGGTTGTGAATCAAAAGAGAATGCACTGCTGCAGTTCCCATCCTGTTTACAGGAATCCTCTTCAGTTCAATTTACACTTTGAGTTAAAATCCATGACCACGCAGACCAACATGGACACATTGCAGCCCTTATGGTTCGACCATTTATCCTGCGGCCATGGTTCAAAATTCGAATGTATGCCGAAAATATGGTTAACCGCATTTCTTCAAAAGCATTTCAAAAAACAACACTTGAACAGTGTTCGGAGCCACGTGGGCCTTGATCACTTTTTACCAGTCCGTCTGTTGGTCAACATATGTTTGCACAAAAGAACTTGTATATATTTCATGACTGTTCAACATGAATATCATATTGTTTATAAATCTGTTTAGCACGTTGATAATAGTACGTTCACAAAATGTTTTATCACTAAACATGCCGTATCTGCCTAGTCTTACCTCTCGAAGTTCCTGAAAAAGCTGCAGTCCAGATCTAAGTCCAATATCAATGTAGGTGGTAAACACCTTTAGGTTGATCACTCAAGTCTCGGCACAAATTCAGAGCCCAATCGATCGAACCAACCGGCAAATGGCCATGTATGAACACTATAAGCAACTACAATCAGAAAATCACTTTGACCAACATACTGTATGCACCTATATGGCCTCCATCAGGTCAATCCATCGCTTCATGATTCCAAGTTCATCAACAATCAACTGCCAGTGCTGCTCCCGGTGGGACAACTTCACCCTGCGGCCGCTCGACACCACACGGCACTGAGCCGCCGGACCTTCTCCGTCCACCCAATGGACAGCACCGGAGTCGGCACAGATGAAGTGCCGCACCGCGGCGACGTCGCCAGCGTCGGCGGCCGCTAGGAAGATTGCAGCGTTGCCGCTGTCTCGATCTCGGAGCCCGTCCCAACTGTGCAGGAACGGGTTGAGGCAACCCTGGAAAATGCAAAAACAATGAGTTGAATGGCAAAGAATCTGCAAAGTGCAGAGAGAGGAGCCAACACGGTCCCTGAACAACGACAAGAACAAGAACAACAACAACGACAACAACAACAACAAATAATGGCTGACAAACAACACGCGGCAAACTTGATACGCCAATCCAGTAAAGTCAGCACGAAAATTGTCCAAGGAGCTCCCTGCAATCCTTGCAGTGCAATACATTGACTGCATCATGCCGGTGTTTCGGGATGCGAGGTCGCCGCAAATGTGACGCAGGTGATTTAACTACCTGCATCCCCACCGTAGAGGTAGTTTCAACTTGCGATTCAAATAAGAACTTATTACGCTCAAACTAGTCTGATTTCAACTTACGAACGGATAATTTACATATGATACGGATATTTTCGCATTGATAGTCATTTTACATGAAAAATGCGTATGGCTGAACGCATGTGAACGCAAAAAGAACGCCAAACGAACGCATTTGTTCGCATTCCGAACGGGCTCGAATGGTTTTGAACGGGTTCGAACGGGTTTGAACGGTAAACATCGTATGAAGTAAAAAAACAGCTTATGACCCTGAATAAGTTCTTATTTCAATCGTAAGTTGAAAGTACATCATCGACAGTGATGCAGGTACAGAAACGTCGACATTCAGAGATGCGGAGGTTCAACAGCAAAGGTGCAAGAACCATGACTGAGGACTGAGGCGCAAAAATGTCATTCTACAAGTTTGTACCACTAAAACGCGCAAAATGATGAAGTCACAAAAAAATCATGCGAAAAGAAGCTCAAAAAAGTCAAGGATCCAGAGGTTTCAGTAGAAATGATGTCGATGACTATGTTGCCCTATTGGGCTGTTCCACTCACATCATGCCGTTGGGATTCCCTGCTAGGCAAGTTTGCTTTAATATGTTTGATCAACCTACTTTGCTGAACAAAATGATTCATTTGACTCACGGCGCCTTGCACAAGGTTACACTGTTGTCATGTCAACTCTACACGACTTTGAAAGAAGAAAAACAATATCTCATCTTTGGTATTTTGCCAGCTCTGGGCCTCATTTTTCGATCAGAAAACCCTGTGGAACCAACTGTGAATGCTGCAGTGAAACCTGTGGAACCCCGTTTGACTTCTGCACCGGAACCTTGCTGGATGCTACAACGGAACCAGGAACCTGCCGGAACCTGCGGCACCGGAATCTTCACACCCTACTAGAACCCAACTTGGCTTCTGCAGAGCCTTCTCGGACCCTGGTTCGGACTGCGCAGGATCGCACAGGAGAATATGGTCAGACCCCATAGCAATATGTGGCCGTAGCAAGAAAAGTTCGCTACGGCGGAAAATAAATTCAGGTGCTATCTCCAGCATGATAGCTTCAGTGCCCGCCATGCGCAAATAAATGTGTTCTGTTTCATACGTGGACCTGGACGCTGCACTGTGCTGCACCAGAACCTCCGGAACTTTCCGATGCCCGACCTGGCTTCTGCAAGAGGCCTTGCGGAACCCAAGCTGGTGTTGCACAACCCTGCAGAAAGTAGGGTCCTAAGGCAAATGCTGCCAGAATCTTGGGAATCTTCCGGAACCATGTGGATGCTGCAACCTTCCATCGCCTTCCGGAACCCCGTCTCGCTTCTGCACCCGAACCTTCGGGAAGTTCGGGAACCTTCAGGAAACCTCCGAATCCTCGTAAAAGCTGCTCCAAAACCAACCTGGAAGCTCCACTGGATTGCACCAGAGATCATCCGGGCTGAAAAATCCCAACAGCAAACAAAGCCACGTTATTGGGGCAGAAACGATGCATTTAATTTTGAACTGTTCTGAACGATGCTACTGATTCTTTATTCCACCCCCCCTTCTCTTCCTGAAAAACCAACTTGGAACCAAATTGCTCCAATTTGGGATCAAACACCATGTTTATGTTTAAACTGTCAATTTCGCATGCTTTCTTATGAACTGACGTGGCGCAAGCTCACGCTGTTGCAAAAAATGAAGAATTGATTGAAACTCTGAGGACCCAACACTTTGCTGCGGCCTCCGCGTCCTTTGCATTTCGGTCTGCCTCATTTAACAAATTTCCCTCTGGATCTTCCAATACGATGCAATGTTTTATTTTTTCACCGGTCTCCATTTCTGATGGAAGCGTTACCGCTGAGGCAATGTGCAGGTGCGAGCGGCGCTTGTGGAGGGAGGCGAATTGGGCCGTGACGGTTGCAGATGCAATGCTACCTGTCACTGGTGGGAAGTTTGTGGCGCGTTCTGCAAATGCAGGAGTGACAAATTGTTTGATTGTTTGGACATATTTGTTGTTGCAGTGTCGCTTCTGCCGTTCGATGTTTTGGGTTCTGCGGAAACCACGTTGTTTTTTTTACGTTTGGGATTTTTGGGGATTTGTCTTTGCGTCATTTTCTGTGGTGTTTGCCAGGTCCTGTCACATAGAATTTGCAACATTCTGAAATTGGGACGTCTCAATTTACATGCCTCTTGCAACATTTTGGAACCACCACCTGTCATTTAACACACTGTGCGTAGAAGCTTGGAGCTGCAATAGGACCTCTCTTTCCACACCATATTTGCGGCATTGAAGTGGGGCCGTTCATGCCTCATGGTACTTGCAGCATTCTGGAGCTGACACCTTTCAGTGCAATTAGTCTTTGCATGTGTTTCCAGCATTTTGGAGCTAGCACTTCTCATAGCACATGGTACTTGCAGCATTCTTAACTAACACGTTTCAAGTCGCATGGCATCTGCAATATTCATTTGCGAACTTAAACCATTCGTTTGTTACTCTTGCAACAGTTCCGTTTCGGATGTTGTTGTTGGTGTTGGTGGTGTGGTGGTGGTTGTGGTTGTGGCTGTTCTTGCCGTTTTTGTTGTTCTTATTGCTGTTCATTGCTCCTATCCTTAGCAGCGTCCTCGGGGGTACGACTTATTGTGGAAGGCATAGTATTGGAAAATATTGGGAACATGTTGCAAGCTTCCTGGCAGCAGCGCATCGTAGCGCCTTCCCGTGAAGTGCAACTCGAAGACAATCATCAACCAACCCTCCCAGGATAATTATGGATACTGTAGCGGCGCCAACACGACAAGATGGAAGGCACTGCAAATGCACCAAAGCCAACAATCCACAGAGAAGCCAGAGAGAATGCACACACTTTCCATCAAAAAAAAAACAAATATGGCAAGAAAATGGCGAGAAACTACTTATTTCAAGTGATCCCCACAAGAACTTACCAATATGACATGACATCACTTCTGGACGTATATTCTGACATACTTTCCAGGAAACTATCTTGCATACATACCGGCGTTGCATCTGACATATCGTCTGGCATTCTGTCTGGCATTCTATGGCATATCTTGTGAATTCTTACTGGCATTCTGTTTGTCATATCTTTGGACATTCTTTCTGGCATACTCTCTGACATTCTATCTGAAATTCTGTCTGACATTCTGTCTGATATATTCTGTCTGCTATATTCCATCTGACATTCTGTCTGATATTCTATCTGATATCATAGTCCGCATTTGCTTGGAAAGCTCAGTGGGGCCGGGCCTGGGAAAAAACTGAAGTTTGCACTCAGTTCCCGTGAAAAAAGAACGACCAAGAAAATGCCATGGCTTTTGATTCATGATGGCACGGTGAGCTGTGTAGAATTTCAGAGTCAAGCAGAACAATCATGATGTAGCGTATTGTGACATGTTTTGTCAATGTGAAGCATGTTGAATACTCAGCAACGCACAATTCCCTTCTTTAACCGTGAGCGCAAAGACGTTGAATGCTATGGTTCAAATCCTAATGTTCCCCTAATCGGGTAGATTACCATCTTGATATATCTTGATGAAATTATGTTCATTTTCACGAGGGCTTTGACCAATGCCATCATCTTATTCCTGCTGTCAATCACACCATGCACTCTCTCATCCATGTGCCTGCGATGTCTCATCAGCTTTGGGCCCTGCGTGACCACTTCCCTCCTGGCACGGAGACATCCATGAATGGCACTGGCTGTTGCCCAATCAAATTGCTGTGAAATGGGGAACAGGAAAACATGCTGCATATGGCTTTGTAACAGTAGAAACCTGAAGGGGCACACGCAATGAAGGCCATTAGATACCACAAGCCAGGTGCCAACTCCCAGTTGCAGTTGAGCCTGCTCGACACTCCCAACGTTCATCCAGAGGTTGTTCTGCTGTTGGACAGCGTGGTCCAGTTTCCCAAATCGGGTAAATTACCATCTTGATTTAAATAAATTATGTTCGTTTTCGGGAGGGTCATCGAGGGTACCAGGGTTTTGACCAATGCCCGCATCTTATTGCTGCTGTGAATCCCACCATGCACTCTCTCATCCATGTGCCTGCGATTTCTCATCAGCTTTGAGCCCTCCGTGACCACTTCCCTCCTGGCATGGAGACATCCATGAAAGCCGGTTGCCCAATTAAATTGCTGTGAAATTGGGAACAGGAAAACGTGCTGCGTATCGCTTTGGAACAGTACAAAATGTGAAACTCGAAGAATGAAGGCTGCAAAACAAACTCCCTGTCCTTGGTACCGAGGAGCCTTTCAGCAAGTTTCTCCGCAATTTCTTGCGGCTTCTTCATCTCCGGATCACTCAGGCGGATCACGGTGTCACGCAGGACGAAAAGGTTTTGATTCTGTCCTTTCCTTCCCCCATCTCTATCTCTGGGTTCTGGGGGCCAGCGTTCGCAGAGCTGAATGGGGAACAGAGGCAGCTTTTTCTGGTGAGCGAACCGTAGTTCCTCGTACGTTTCGTACCCTGCGCCTGTCCAGGCCCCATATTCAGAGGTACCAAATACGATCATTGCCCAGGCACCACCTAAGCCTTCCATTGTCGCTTCAGAAAAGTCCTCACCTTCTCTGCATTGGACCATATAGGTCGCGACGCCCTTTTCATCAAGACCTCTCTTGACATCCTTGATGTACTTGATGATCTCTGGCCTGTCGAAACGACCCGACAGCATCACGTGCTTGCGATCGGAGCCTGGCCGCAAGCTAGGAGTCGGGAAACATCATGAGAACAACACACTGCTGGATAGGTAAGGCAGAAGTATTCGATATATTCGATTGGTTATATTCGATTGGTTTGTGTCGTTCCCTTTCAAAAGCTGTCCTTGCTGATCATGGCTTTTGAGGCTGCCGATTTGAAAAACAAAAACAGAGGCCTTGAACACGCAGAATCATTCAGCGGAACACACAAGTTTTCAATACAAGATGAAGTCTGAGAAAACTGATCCCACATAGTCGGTAGAGATAAAGTTGTGAAGCCCTCGACACCAACATCATGTTTCATCATGTTTCATCATGTTTCATCTACACCTACCCACATATCCTGGTTGAACTTCCTATATGGACTATAGAAGTTGGCACTATCATGCAATGGGAGCAACCGCCAAAATTAAATGCAAAAAAAAATGTATGTATGTAATATATGTTTTCCTTCGTTCCAAAAGGTAGCCTTCGTTTTACAAGGGTTTGGCCGCTGTTTCATGAAAAGTTTAGCCTTCGTTACAAAAGGTTGCTTATTCCATGTTCATCATGCTCCTGAGGTGGATCTTTTTGGTGATATCTCAAAGTTGAGCTTCATACAAGCCACCAAAACACATTTTGACTGGGAACAAGGGCGAATGGGGAGGTTTGCGATTACCTCTGTCTTGTCCCAATGAAATCGATAAAACCGACATTAAGCCCGCTTTTGCTCAGTCGCTGAAATTTGCGTTTGTCGTCCTTTGTCTGCTAGGAGGATGAAAAGGCAGAAGGGATAGCAATAAGCTCCTGCCAACTACCAGAACCAAACATCCAGCGAGGGTGCCTTCGCGTCCCGCGCCAGCTGTCGCCGCCTTGCAGATGCAGCCATTCGGAGTGGACCCTGCAAAGTCTCTCTCGGGTACTCTTCATTGGCCATCATGAAATTTGATTCATAATCAGAGACCACTTCATTGTAGAGTCTACCGCCAAAGCTCTCTTTTTTACGAGTTATATAGACGGCTGCAGCGGCTTACAGCCTAACACAAAGAACAAGACACCAAACAAATCCGCAAAGCAAAACAGCCCAAGAGAAAGATCAAAAACATCGTGCAAATACGTGGAGATGAATGGGAGTTGGATCCACTTTGACAAATCAGAGACCGCTGCGACTGAAAAAAAGTATACCTGTGGGCCAGTGGGCGTTCCAAGTAAAATTGATTGCATTTTGAAGGACACCTTGCATCAAAACTTTGGCCTTTTGATAACCTTTGGAGACTCAGAAATTCCCAGGATCCCACTGCAGAATTGGACTGCCGTTAGCGAGTCCGTGCAATCTCGCGTTCCTACTGTTGTGTCTAAAAGCAGTTCAAAGTGTTTATCAATCATTAAAATCATCATTAGCCTCCATGCAAAACCGAGTTAGTACTACCATCTTCACACCTCGTGAGGTCATGAGTCAACCTGCGGTTGGACCTTGGCAGCATCTGCAGCTCTTGGCTGCTGTGTCACCTCATTGGAGTTGGCTGCAAAAAAGAAATCATGTTGGCAACTCCTCCTGATTCCTACTCATGATTCCATGCCAATGCTGCTGGTTGCTATTCATCCACGCAACATCTGACAAAAAGGGACATTTCGTCGTTAGGGCCAACCGTGCGCCACCCGAAGACATTCTCAACTTAGCCTGAGGCCAAAGCAATCCCTTCACTTGCTGATGCAGCCATGCGGAGTGGAACCTGCCACGTCTATTCGGGCATGCTCCACTTGCCATCATGATTTTGATGTGCAAGAGATTTCAGGAACTTCAATGTGATGTTTTCAGATTGAAGGATTTGTGACAACGAAAGTTGCTTTGCACTGAAACCCTGCGTGGCCAAAGAACGGACAACTAGAAACCATATCCATCCACTTGGACGCAGCCTTTTGTTGACATCTATCCTCCAAGCATGTCCAAGCAACATGCCACGCCGGTGAAATGTTAGCCTCTTCGCTGCCAGCAGCAGCTCCCTCTGCTCCGTCTGGCTGGGGTGCTACCTCAGACTTAGCAACTCAAATCCTCAAACTTGGGAAGTTCAGTGACTCAAAATCGTGTGGGTAACGGGGCTGAAAGGCTATTTCCTGAGGCTTCTTTTTTGGATCTCTATGACACGGTTAATCTTTTCAAAGGGCAGTTTTGAGCTTCGGCTTAGACCCAACAGGTTGGTCTGGAACAGCTGGGATGCCCTGCATGAGCAGCGTGTCGTGATTTCGGACAAAGATTCCCCATGGCAAAGTCCGGCAAACGGTGAAAGTGTGGTGAAACGTGAAACGCAAAAGACAGAGAAAGGGCGTATAGAGAACATCACATGATAATGAGAAGTGATGACTCCCATGAAGCTTGTTCTCTGAGCACATTATCCTTGCAGGGTCACAATCCTGGCTACCTGACATGATTTCAGCTAAGAATTGCAACCGATGATCTGGAAGGAAAATTGAACTCCATGAATCTGTTGAGACCCCGTTTCCAACAACAAACAAAGTACGCAAGGGCTTTGTTCTCCTAATCTACAGCTTTCATGAACTGATCAACAATCCATTGCGCAAACCACCTATAACAATGAAAGAAGTTACAAACAACCCGAACAGAAAAACAAGAATCATAGATTCTGTCCAGAATGTGTTCTCGCTTCTGGTTGTTTGCTGTTGCTTTGCTGGCAAACCTGCTCCTTTGTGTTTCTCCGTAGGGGGAGGCCGAAGCCCAAAAACAGACCATGTTGGATTTTGAGAAATGGCTTCCACACCATATCAAACATAAAATCAGGCAAAGACAAAAACACGCTCACAAACATACCAATTGCAAGTGTTGGCTGTCTTTTCTATATTGCTCTTGGCAACTTTTGTTCGAAGACAGGCTGCATGATTTCCAAAGAGAAAGCACTGCGACTGCAATTTTTTGTTTGAAGGAATTTGGAAAAAGCTTCATGCTGAATGCATTTTTTTTAAGTATAAGCTGTTTGATGTGGTGAATCCTAGTGAGTAGAGGATCAAAGTTTGTGAAAAGTGCTACATAGTGGTGGATGATCAGCTGTGAGATCAGCTACGAGTTCTGAGTTCCTTTCTGACTTGAACAACAGCGGCACCATACTCGATCTCCCCCAAGAACAACTCCATCATCGAACCATGAATGAACGAAAGAATGAATGATAATCAACAAATGAATACCGCAAACAACTTCAATCTGGTAAAACGAAGGGCGGGATAGAGCATGATGAAACAAGAGCAGGAGAAAAGAGACGTGACTAGTCAAGTGGTGAATTCATGAAATCAATCTTCAAACTACTGAAGGCTGACATATATACGACAAGCCACTTCAATCAAGAAGCACATATTGAAGCCAGTTCTTAACTTGACCTGCTTACTTGATCGACCAGCACACTCTGCAAAGACTTCCTTTTTACACCTGCAATATGGCAGCTCTTGTCCGATCCATCAACGCTCCTGTCCGGCAGGGGCTGCTAGCGTACGGACGCGTCGATGGACACGTCGATGTCAAAAAGCAATCAACAATGATGCAAAACAAAAACAAATGCCCAACAATTGTTAAGCCATTGATGATTCAATGATCATTGAAAATGCTGTTCACCAATAATGGACCTGAAGCCTGTATGCACTCATGGAGGTACAAAAGGAGGGGATGTCGGTACGCGGCTTCTGAGGTTGCAGCTAGGCAATGTCAACATCCTTCCGCATTTTTGTGCGAAACCGAACGAGAAATACCACGAGTACTGATATCAATCTCAATCCTCGAAAAGTATTGGAACCTGCTCATGCCCTGCGCCATCCCCCAAAACCAAATCTCAAACAACTCTGAACCACAGAACCACTTGGATGTAGGGGGAACCATGGAACTTGGTAACTTTGGTTTATGCTTGGGTGGTTGGCTGGTTTGGTTGGTTTGGTTGGTTAGGTTGGTTAGCCAGTTTGGTTGGTCTGATTGCGCACTGCTTGGAGAAAGTTGAGGAGTTGCCAAGACATTGAGGATTGGGTCTTCTGGTCAGTGATACGGTTCATGGTTCATTGGTGACAATTGGTGGTTAATCCTTTTCAAACAACCGTTTCCATAAACAAACATCCTTGGTCCGTTCCGAATCCACGACCTGAAAAAGGTGGTTTGCAATGCTGGGATGAGGCTAATAGGCAATGGTATGTCAACCCATGATGCAATGCACCCCTCGAGGGTGATCTTTGGGGAAGGTACAAAGTGGCTCAGCGGGAAGCCATTAGCCAAGTTCAGGGATCTTGTGATCATAAACCAAGGTTGGATCTGTGAATCGCTTCATCCAACGTTCACCATTTTCCTTAAGAAGCATCCACCAGAATGTCATACAAGTCTGTCCACAGCCATACCCCCAGTCGTCCAAGTGGTGGTCATTTCTAGTGTTTGGAAAGCACCAATCTTAGGAGTGCATCATTGCCATGGACATACCAGAACAAACCACTGTTCAGGATGATCATACAAAAATAACTTCTCATACTATGACCTATGATATACGTTGGATACCGTTGAATATGTATGGCTGCACTATGATGAACTATGATGATCTATGAGCAAACTCTATGAGTGAACTCCACGAGTAAACCCTCCATGAGTGAGCTCCATCATGACCTATGATATATGTTGGATACACTGTGACAATCTATCAGTTATTAGTAAAACTCCATGAGTGAACTCCAGGAGTAAACTCTACCATCATTAAACTCTCTGATCATCTCCAACTCGGATCCATTTTTCGGCACCACCACCGTACCCACCATGGCATCACATGGCCGGTGCAGATCCGCCCGCCTCGGAGGCGGAGCTGCGACCCTGGGCCTGGCGGCTACCAACTGGATCACCAAGGGATGGATCACCAAGGGATGGGATGCCATGGAAATTTCATGGTGATGGATAGCAAGGCTGGATGAACAACAACACAATATATCAATAAGATTCAATTGGAAACATTGGTTGGATGAGCAATATGAGGTTGTAACCTTTCAAGCTTGATGCATTGTGGTAAATGAATGAATGACAAACAAGTACTGGAAATGCTGAATTGTGGTTATTGACAAATCAAGCTGTTCATGGTTCAACTTTACGACAATTTACAGGGTCATTCGATAACAATCATATCTAGCCATGATCAATTGAATCCAGCCATTCATAGCTTTGATCATCCCTCATGTGACTTGCCATCATCCAACAATGACCCATAAGCACATCTAACACATCCAAATCCGACCATTTATGGGTTGATGACCATCCCACTTCTTGATCAGGGCTTGACCTACCAGGGCAAGGGGTTCCAGAAATGCAAATGCACCTGATGCCGGATTTCATCAAAAGTAGCACTTGCCCCAACTGGTACCGGATTTCATCCATCTGTTCCCGTCAGTCTGACATGCCCCAAGTGAACGGGTGGCCCCCGCCTCCTCTGTGGCTTATGGGTCCAGTCTTGGATGGTGACCATGCCTCGTGAGGATGGTCAAAGCTCGTCTCATGTTGGGCTCCAGTCGTCCCCCAACTGCAGTTGGGAATGGTCCTTCAGGGATTGATTGTAGAAATTGTGTTGTGAATTCAACTATATGATACTACATTCTTGAAATGAAGACCATCAAAAGCCGGTACATCTTCAGGATGGCTTTGATCATGGCTCATGTGACCTGCCAATTTGGCAATATTCCATGATCCCACGTCATGTTCCAGATATGCCAATTTAAAAACGAAACAAATGTCTCTGCTGGTTTCATCCCCATTTCAGGACTAAGATCGTCCTCAAATACAGCAAGGGAATGAGAATCCTCTTTTACAGTCAACCTAGTCAATCTACAAATGCCAGTTTTTTTCCAACAGTTGATCGCATTCGCTGATGAAGAACAGCAAGCTGAGGCCAATTCTGACGTCATCTCAGCAAAAGTCATCGCTCATGGCTCAAAAAAAGCTATATAGGCTTGCTTTAGCCAGTGTCGCAAAGATTAGTTTGACAACTGTTTCCCCATCTGCTCTCGATTTTTGATCAAAATTGTGGCATGGCGCAATCTGGTTGACAAAATGAAAGATGATGGGTGAGACACTTTCACTGAACCTCCACGATTGTGGATGTCTGGGAACTCAAACAGCTGCAAAGGTCCCATCAAATCCCTTCTCAATCAACCCGTTCGACTGATTCCCTGACATCCGGATTTCCATATCAAAGCGGCTTCTACTCGTCCCCAGTCCAACTTGAATAAGCACCATGGATGTTCACTAAAACAGGAGGGCACAAATTCATCGAGTAACTGGAACATGTTTGTGTTTTCCCTGCATCTTGTGGGACCTAGAGTGGCCGGAGTGGCCATCTACCCTCAGGAAGTGGAGCATGAGAAGAATCACGCAATTGATTGTTGATGAATCAAGGCATGATGAAAGGTTGCTGATGAAATGGAACATCAAATGCGACGATGAAAATACTCTTCAAAGGCAGTTGATGCTCCAAGTGAATATGGAACCACTACTGAGCTCCAATTAAGCATCAGAGAACCATCAATAAACCACCATGAACCAAAAAGAACTGTCTGCTCACAGCAATTAGTACTTCCATGTTTCTTTCGCTGACCTTTGCTCAGCTGAGTGTGACTGAACCATTTGACTGATTGCATGAGGCTCGGTTTTCCACATCAAGGCTGCTACCAGTTGTTCCCGCTCCAAATAATGTGAACACCAAATCGAGAGGGCCTGCCCCCAATAGTTTATCGGGTCACTGAAAATGTTCATGGTTCCACTGCATCCTCTAAAACCCAGAAGTCGCCATCCAACCTGACCATTTGACCAACGAACGTCGTCTTTTGTGCCGAATCGGATCCACGATGACCTACGTGCTTCATCAGCGCAGGTCGCCTTCAGATCCAAAGCTGAGGACCAAAAGAACCCAGGTTGAAATGCCCGATTCGGCGACGGGCTTGGTGCACTCAATCTTCAGCCTATATTTTGCATGCTGAGTGTTCCACTATGCAGCATAGCGCAGTGGCAAATAGTTTCTGTAGAATATTAGGAGTGGAACCTGTCGGGACTGAAGGAGAAGAAGGTAGTCTTTAGGACGTCTTAGGGGTATCTTGTCGTCGATAGCATTGACATTGACGTGGCATGGCGATGCCTGTGAGATGTTGCAAGACACGCCCCTGTGGAGATGATTTGACCCGATGTCAGAAAACAAAAAAACACACAAGAGCAAAACACAACCGTAAAACTTCTGTAGAGCCGACAATTGCACCCTCAATCTGTTGAATTTGTCAGAGTCCAGCATGCTGGTGTTAGAGCTTAAAGGATGTAGTTTGAGTCTACCGGCTCCCAGACCATGTACAACACAAGCAATGCCCTATTCTGATAAGATCGAATGACGACCCATGACAACTTGAATAGACACCTTCTCATTGCGTTGCTGGGCCAGCACCAGCTGGTACCACTTTTGTTTTAAGTGGGAACACAAACTCTGAAGGGTTTCCCTTGGTCTTGAGTGCGCCATGGAATGAACATCAATTGTCCACTTATGGACTTATGGTTCCCTTTGTTCCTCTCCGGAATTGTTGCCTTGATAGCTTGAGCTCAATGTCTCTGTCGTCCCTGGGCTTCCTGCGCAACACAGATTGGTGCATCCATGTGATGTGACGTGGACTTCCTGTGTGGATACAGGACGTCTCCACATCAACAGCTACCCTCAACTCATCTCAACTCCCCAGACTTGATCTAGTTGACTGGTTTCAACAAATCAATGAAATCTCCCAGCAACAAACCTCTCTCTCTCTGAGCGAAGCAAAAGTGGCAAGAACAGCGATGAGCAGTGAGCAGGCCGCTTGCAGAAGGGCTAATCACTTGCAACGCCACAGAACAAGTTGCTGCTGCCAACTGCACCCGTTGGAATCCCTGCAGCTTGGCCTCCAGGAGTCTCACGACGGCCGTTTTCCTGTGTTGCTTCGCCACATCCAGGGGCGTTCTACCTGAGCGCAGCAACCAACGCAGCCAGCCTGAAAAGATTCAGTGCATAAGATCCGTGGCCTAAGACGCAAGAGCACAATGTCCGTCTACAGTTCGATTATATAGGTTTCATGCAAGGTCAGTTTTCGAAGGTTCCCGTAACTTTTCTTGGCATGTTGAACTGAAATACACATCCAGACACATGTGTGGACATTTCAGGACGGTGTGTCCCCACCTCTGCTTGAAGGGTTCCAAACAAAGTTGACTTTTGAAAAAAAAATTAAACAGAACACAACCAAGACTTGAGTCTGTTGAAGTTTCATGAAATGTCATTTGCTTGATTGACTTTGCAGTTTGGAATCTCGCCGTGATGCTGTTGAAAAAAATTGACATTCGATTGTTCAGGATCTAACCTGCCAAGCACGGTGAAATTCAACACCAACACACACACACTTGAAAGACCTGATTCATGAGTTGGACATGCCAACATTTCAGAGTGTTCTTTGGGATTAGTCCAACATGGACGCTGTCTATCTGTTCCCTTCTCAGATAGTCAGTAAGGCCTTGCGCCACAACAATTAATGGAACCAAAAGCGAAACCATCGGTGACCACTCCAAGCAGGTACGTCGAAAGGACGTCTCCTTTCGATATCACCAGCACGCATCCAGTGTCTTCGTTGGCGCAAGACTGGATGGGCTGCTTGCACCCCCTGCTTTAGTAAAAATCCTTTGGAACAGGAGCTGACTCACACACGTAGGCCGTGTGTCGCAAACTAAACTAGCGGACAATTTCGGATCTTTTGACTCAAGTGCATCTCATAAACTGCAGGTTGCTCATGGAAAAAAAAAGTTACCGACTACCACCTGTTGAACCTGCGCCTGAAGACTGCCAACCCTGAGCCGCATTCTGCAGCTTACTCACTTTGCAAAAGCCAACCCTAAGCCGCATTTTGCAGCTTGTTCATGAAGAGGAGAGAAAAAATGAAGTTACCGGCTACCACCTGCTGAACCTGCGCCTGAACACTGCAGACTCTAAGCCGCATTCTGCAGCTTGTTCACCAAA
>VSDK01024128.1:48157-62281 GCA_009767595.1 Symbiodinium kawagutii
ATGATCTGGACGCTACGGCACGCACGGGGTGGGGTGGGTGGGGCGAAGTCTAAACGGTTGGTGGAAATCACCAAAATTGAGTTTGCGAGGCGCGAAATCCTCGTGTGAAGTTGCAGTGGATGCACGCGTAGCTCAAGGCCAATGGCATCACTGGATTGGAGACAAAGACCCCTGGAAAACGCAGGGAGCAGTCCTGAAAGTTGCGCGAGACCTGCAGCTGCTGTGACTGACAAAAACACTGCAACTGGTGGCACACGATTCATGACAACCATGACGAAGATGATGATGATGATGATGATGATGATGATGATGATGATGATGATGATGATGATGATGATGATGATGATGATGATGATGATGATGATGGTGACGATGATGACGATGATGATGATGATGGTGATGATGATGATGATGAAGATGATGATGAAGAAGAAGAAGAAGAAGAAGAAGAATCCCGCGACAAAATTTCGTCACGGAATCGACACTTCTCGCCATACCATTTCTGGCTTTCGCAGTTGCAAGGGGTCGGACGAGGCTATATATTCATGACTGTTCCAGATATCATATCATCTAAATCTGCTGAATATGAACATAATATGTTTTTAGATGTTTTTAGCACTAAACATGCCGTATCTGCCTGGTCTTTACATCCGAAACTTCCCGAAGAGGCTGCAGTCCAGATCTAAGTCCAATATCACTGTACGTGGCAGACCCTTGGGTTGATCACTCAAACCGATCACTGTATGTGGCAGACCCGTTGATCACTCAAACTGTAGCACAAATTTGGAGTACAATCATTCGAACTGACCGGTAAAAGGCCATGTGTGAACATTACAAGCAACTGCACACAGAAAATCCCTTTGACCAACATATTGTGTGAATCTATTTGGCTCCAATTCATATGACCAGCATCAGGTGAATGCATCGCTTCATGGTTCCAATTTCATCAATCGACATCAACTGCAAGTGCTGCTCCCAGTGGGACACCTTCACCCTGCGGCCGCCCGACGCCACAAGGCACTGAGCCGCCGGACCATTTTCGGCCGTCCAATAGACCACACCGGAGTCGGCACGGATCAAGTGCCGCACCGCGGCGATGTCGCCAGCTCCGGCCGCTCGGCAGATCGCCGGACTTTCGCAGCTGTCTTCATCTTGGAGCCCGCCCCCCTCTGTGCAGGAACGGGTGGTTGGAGGTAACCCCGGAAGAATGCAAAAACACATCAATTGAATGGCAAAGAATCTGCAAAGCGCAGAGAGAGGAGCCAACGTGGTTCCTGAACAACAACAACAACAACAACAACAACAACAACAACAACAACAACAACAACAACAACAACAACAACAACAACAAATCGAACAACAAATCGCTGACAAACAACATGCTACAAAGTTGATGCGCTATTCCAGTATGGTCAGCACAAAAATTGTCCAAGGAGTTTGCTGCAAACCTTGCAATGCACAGCAGTGCATTGATTGTGTCTGCCTGTGTTTCGGGATGGGAGGTCGCACATGTGACGCACGCATTTAAACTACAGTAGTGTCTACATTCAGAGATGCGGAGGGTGAACTGAGCCGCGGAAGCAAAACAAAACCATGACTGAGGACTGAGGTGCAAAAATGTCATTCGAAAAGTTTGTAAAACGTGCCAAATGATGAAGCTGCCACAAATCATTTTGCGAGATTAAGCAAAAAAGTCAAGGATTGAGAGGTTGCAGCAGAAATGGCGGCTTTATCATGTTCGTAACTATATTGCGTCATTGGGCTGCTCCACTCACATCATGCGGTTGGGATTTTCTGCTACGCCGGCTTGATTTCTCTACTTTTGATTAATCCTCTTTCCTTAACAAAATGATTCCATAGATTTAAAAAGGAAAAAATCCATACCTCCTGTTTCGTACCGCGCCACCGAACTTGTAGAGTTTCGGGGAATGAGTCGCTCTCAGAAATCCTATAGAATCAGACCGTGAATGCTGCACTGAAACCTCCGGAACCCCGGTTGACTTCTGCACCGGAACCTTGCTGGATGCTACACCGGAAGCCTGAGGAACCTGACATGGATGTTGCACAGGAACCTTCCAGAACCTGCTGCACAGGGATATTCGCACTCTACCAGAACCGAACCTGGCTTCTGCTGTTGTTCGGGCGCTATCCCCAAAAGCATGATAGCTTCAGTGCCCCCCCATGTGCAAACTCTAATATTTGATATCTGAACGCTGCACTGTGCTGCACCAGAACCTACAGAACTTTCCGGGGCCCGATCTGCACAAGGATCTTGCGTAGCCCAAGCTGCATGGTGCACCTAAACACTGCTGAAGCTGGAACCCCAACGTGAACGCTTCCCAGAATCTTGGCAACCTTCAGCAACCCGATGTGGATGCTGCCCTGGAACCTGGCGTCTGCACCCGAACGTTCGAGAAGTTCGGGTGCATTCAGGAAACCTCGGAATCCTCTGGAACCTTCTCCAAAACTAAGCTGGAAATTGCACCGGGTTGCGCCAGACACCAAAGATGATCCGGGCTGAAAAAACCCAACAGCAAACAAAGCTTCGCTGTTGGAAGAAAAACAATGCACTGCATGGAATGCTGAACTGTTCTGAACGATGCATCATTCCTCATTGCAGCCCTTCTCTTTCTGAACAGCCAACTTGGAACCAAACTGCTCCAATTTTGGAATGCAACCCTTCAAACACCATCAAACACCGCGGTTAAAGCGTCAAACGATTTTGCGCGCTCCGGATTTTTGCTGTGCTCCATCCCGCCCACTCACTTCACTCTACGTCTTGGAACCGCACTTTCTTAGGAACTGATGTGGCGCAAGCTCAGGCTGTTGCAAAATTGAAGAATTGCCTGAAATTCTGAGGACCCAACACTTTGCCGCCTCATTTTGCAGAGTTCCCGTGGATCTCATTCCAACATGATTCCGTGTTCAACAGATTCAACGGTCTTCATTTCTGGTGGAAGCATCGGGAGGTCTCCAAAGCGTTAGCGCAGGGGCAATGTGCAGGTGGCAGCTGCGCTTTCGAGGGAGGCAAATTGGGCCGTGAAGGATGCAGTGTTGCCTGGCTGGTGGGAAGTACGTTGCATTCTGCAAATGCAGAAGTGACAAATGTTTGATTGCTTGGACGTATTTGCTGTCTCAGTGTCACTTCTGCTGTTCCTTGTTTTGGGTTCTGTGGCACCAGCTTGTTTTTACATGTAGGGATCTTTTGGATTTGTCTTTCTTTGCATTGCATCATTTCCTGTGGTGTTTGCCAGGTCCTTCTGTCTTTGCACATAGAATTTGCAACATTCTGAACTAGGACGCCTCATTTTACATGCCTCTTGCAACATTTTGAAGCTACCACGTGTCATTTCACACTGCGCGTAGAAGCTTGGAGCTGCAGTAGGACCTCTCTTTCTGCACCATATTTGAAGCATTGAGCTGGGACCGTTCGTTCCTCATGGTATTTGCAGCATTCTGGAGCTGACACCTTTCAGTGCACATGGTGTTTGAAGCATTTTGGAGCACTTCTCATAGTACATGATACTTGCAGCATTCTTAACTAACACGTTTCAAGTCGCATGGCATCTGCAATCTTGCAACAGTTCAGTTTCGAATGTTTTTGGTGGTGTTGGTGGTGTTCTGGTGGAAGTGGTTGTGGTTGTTCTTGTTGTTCTTATTGTTGTTTGCACTCTTGTCATTGCTCCTATCCTGAGCCGCGTCCTTGGGGGGTACCACTTAAAAGTGGAAGGCACAGTGACGGAAAATATTAGGAACATGTTGCAAGCTTCCTGGCAGCAGCGCATCGCAGGGCCTCCCTGTGAAGTGCAACTCAAAGACAATCATCAACCAACCCACCCAGCTAATGATGGAGAGTGGTGCCAACACGACAAAAAAATGGAAGGCGCAGCATCAAAGCAAACGCACGAAAGCCAAAAATCCACAGAGAAGCCAGAGAGAATGCACGAAATTTTCATCATAGGAAAACCAAACAAGCTTCGGTGCACGGTATCCCCAACAGCAGGGACGATCCAGCTTGACAGGTCCTCATGAACTGCGCCGTGGAGCCAAGCTCGGAACCTCCCGGAACTTCCCAGAACGGACCTTCTGGAACCTTGATCTGCGAACAACCTCAGAAACCTTCCGGAAACTTGACCTGGGATCTGCTCCAGAACTTCCGAACACTTCCGAAACCTTGATTTGCCAACTGCACCAAAACCTCCCCGGAACCTTCCGGAAACTTGACCCATGCAGAACCTTCCGCAACTTCCCAGAAGTATCGCGTCCGTTTGATCTCGGTAGTAATGACCGTAGCCCCTGATAACAAGAGCTGAGCTGCCAACTTCCATAGGCAGCTGTGCCGCCATCTGCACACGGATGGTCAACATCTGGCCATGGTCAGAAGCAAGACTCTCACATAAATAGTTCATCTTGGGTTCAAAATCAAAAATGCAGCGCTTTCCCTCTAACCCCTTAACCACATCCCAGAACCGAGAGCCCTCGGCTTTGGATCTGCAGAGCCTTCGACTTCCGGCACTCGTCAAGCAACTGTTGGGCATGGCCTCGCAAACCTCAAGACCCAAAACATCTGCTATTGTTGTTGTGGCTCTTGACGGTATGCGACTTGCTATGATCATACTGAACGAATGGAACTGTCAAACCGTCAAGAAGAGACTGTGACCTTCAGGGTTTTATCCTGGTGCCTGCCAAGAAAAAAAGACTGTGAACTCGTGAGCATTTCTACCTTGCTGGAGCTTTTCATCCACCATCAACCAAAATGGACAGGAAGTGTGCAAGTTGCAAATTGATGCTAGAAATGTAGCATGATTAGCTTGTCTTGGAAGAGGGACCATTCACTTCAACGATGCGGTCGTTGGGACGCACGGCCTTGCACAGGGATGTCCAGGGAAGACTAACGTTAGCACAGTGCCTCTGACTTTGTGTTGGAAGAGGCACAAACACTAAGAACTGTTGGGATCTAAGGTGCGGAATTTGCTAACTGTTTGACCAAGCCTTGAGTTTGCTATTTGGTGAATGCAAGCGTTTAGTTGCATTCGTTGATCTGCAGAAAGAAGGCGATTGCTGCAGGGTCTGTCACTTCTCATGGTTGGACTACCCAACGAAGCGCTAGAATGTGTATCCAGCTCCATGAGCCATTGCGATTCCGCTGATTCATTCTTTTGGTTGTGCGTGCCCCCACCTCGTCAGGATTTTCTTTGTTCCACTTCTGAACCAGGCCGCTGTTGATTGCGTCCACTTTCAAAGTTCGGCCATCCTGCAAACGATTCATCTGTTGACATGCCGAGCTAAAACAAGGAAGAACAACAACAGCAGCAGCAACAACAACAACAACAACGACAAAAACGATTTCAAACGCAATGGGCTATTGTTTGTCGCGTCATTGGAAAACAACATACATAAAGGGCAAACAGCGGCGTCGTGCCAAATTCATGTTCCTTTGATGACTATGTGGAAAAGTTATCCCGAAGTCAGGAATTGTGCAAATGGAGTTCGAGCAAGCGGACCATGTTTGGGGAATCCTTCCACGGAAGCGAGTCCTCGTGATCAACATCAATCCCGAGCGCTTCGCCGCTGGTCTTGTCCTTACACAGCTGGATGAAAGCATATTGATGGGGGTTGTTATACTCAAAAGACTGAACGCATGCAAGTTCCATTGCTTTCCTTAATTTCAAACTGTGCTCTCGTTTATGTCTTGTTGTCTTCGGACATCGTCATTGTCTTAAATTGCCAGCAAGAACTCAACACAATCCCTGGATGCTAAGCATGAAGCAAGGAGGATGACGAAATCTTCCTGCGAGCCCATTTGACATCTGTACCATTCAGCCAATTCAAGCAGCTTCTTGCATGACATTGATTGTAACAGCATCCCAAGGCATGAAACCAGTCCTTATTCATCGTAAGAATGTATATACTTCACTATATCTCTGCATGTTTCTGCTTGCGGACTGAGCTTCACAAGATCACATCCAGGCTGTATAATGTCTAAGGTCAAAATACCCCGTGGTTGTGAGATTCAACGGTGGCTTCATGGATAACACGGTCACAAGACAAGGCATTTGACGTCAGTTGAAGCCAATAAAGTGTGTTCATCATAATTGACATGTACCTTTCTGTGCAGGACACTTGGAGCCGTCACATCGCGCAAAGCAATCTTGTAGGTACTCTCCACGAGCGTCTTGGAGAGACAAGGTTTCGGCTCTTTTGTAGAAAGGCACGGCAAGAAAGAACACGTACGACAGCGACACATCTTTGGAGTTTCCGCTGCAAAAACATGTCACAAGTCGCATGTAGCAGTTGCCGCGCGAAGCTGACACAACCGTCGCAGCGGCGAAGGACTACGAAGGCTGAGAGACAACCCGGCAAAGCCTTCTCAACCTCCAAAACCCCCTGAAGCATGAATCTGTCGCCGCACAGAGGAGAGATCTGGGAGATCAAACAGAAGATCTTCCGACATGCATAAGTGCCATGGGATAAAATGACAAGGCTGGTCTGAACGATTGCTTTTAAAGAAAATCTATGTGAGCCGTGGTCAATATCTGCTGGAACTGCTTTAAGGTCATGGATTTCCCAACTGGAATCAGTCACGACTATCACAAGCCAACTATTGACCACCTGGATGACCATATCCTCCACCTTTTGCTTTTTAATCTTAGTCATATAGTTGCCCTTACATTCGATAAGGAACAACCAGGAAAAACAGATACACAATACAATGGACAAAAATTGGTTTCACCCCCACCTATCAATAAAGAGGATCATTTTAGATTCAGATGTTTCCCCTTCTCGTTCTTCTTGGGAGGCTAGCATCATGAGCGCCCAACGACATGATTGAGGTATGTGACAGTGGAATCCGGAGACCTCATGTTCAAACTGGGTGGCATGTACGTGTGTTTTGTAGATTTATGTATCCTCATGCGCCTAGAACAGGGGAAGATCTTTTATCAAAGGTAGCCGAGAAATTTCCGCGCCACAGACACCAGCAATCACAAGTAGCAGCTGTCAAGAGAAGAGCCGCCAAGGCAAAGCAAATGCAAGTAACAGTTGTCAAGACAAGAGTCGTCAAGGCAAAGGTGACATTGGGAAGAAGTGTCATGAGAAGAGTTGTCAAGGCAAAGTTGACGTTCGAAAGTTCTGCCAATAAGAGTTTCAACCAAATCTTCTTCTTCAACTTGTCCACTTCCATTTTGCGAGGGCGTCTTGCACGAAGTGCTCGCCTTCATATGACTTCAACTTGTCCAATTCCCTTTTGCGAAGTGGTCTTGCGCAAATGCTTGTTTTCAACTTGTCCATTTCCATTTTGGGAAGACATCTTGCATGAAATGATCGTTTTCAATTCGTCCACTTCCATTTTGGGAAGGCATTTCGTACGAAATGCTCTTTTTCAACTTGTCCACTTCCATTTTGGAAGAACATCTCGCACAAAATGTTCGGTCATGTTCGATTTCAATTTGTCCACTTCAAGCTTTCAAGGACACCTCGCACGAAAATGATTTTGGCTAAATAACCGGCCCACCGGATTTCAAAGTTTATGTTTTTCTACGCAAAATTTGTTGCCATGATCCAGAAAAAATACAAAACGGCAAGTTTGGGTTTGGCATGACCTTGCCTCAAGTTTGCCGCGCGCGACCTTGCACAAAATTGATGTCCGGGATCTTTTCCTCGCTTTTGGCGCACTGCTAATATTGTGTTTTGCAACTGCAGGATTGCTTTCCGCACAGTACCTGCCGGATTCAAGCAGCTCGTGCAAATGTCCTGTGAGCTGCTGCTATCATCTTTTGCATTTCGCCGGTCGCTCAGCCCAGGGGACTGCTGCTCCGGGACTACTTTTCTCACATTTGGGCCAGCTTTCGTTTCCAGCAGACAAGAAATGCCAGTAATAAACTCAAGTGCTATCCCCAACAGTACGACACGTTGTGCGCCGAGCCTGTGTGAAGCTCATGTACACTTTTTCGGATCTTTTGAGGGTTGACGTGACCTGCTAAAACGATATCTTATATCATTTGAGGATACCCATCCCTGCGGAAAAAATTGCGGTCTTCCACAATGCCCTTTTTCAACGTTGCACATGACCCATCTGCGACTTCTTGCGCGTAGCACCTGACATTCCCACCATAATGAAACATCTCTTGCTTTTTTTCCCAGCTCTACCTTGCTTCGACGGACGCGTCAAAAACGAAGCAAATTGTTGGCGTAGCCAAGTGCTAAAACAATCTTTGCATGGCTGCATTGTAAATTAAAACTTCTTCTGCAAGATCCTCTGCATATAGATGCCGTTGAAATTTGTTTTCGTGTACATCTTTTTTCCCGAATGCGTAGCGAAGGGTTCCCGTTTATAGTTGGGGGTCTGGGGGTTGGACCTGTGTTCGCGTGGTCTGTGTTGTGTCGTCGTGTTGTCGTCGTGTCGTCGTCGTCTCGTCGATGTCGGGTCGTCGGGTCGCCAATAATTCCCTGCCTTGCACGAAAACTCGCGGACAAGTTTTCTGTGACTCAACTTAGAATGTTTAAATCTTACTTATTATCCCCCCCTAAATACAGAGTCTGGGGCGCTGTGGTAGTGCACTTTTTTGAATAAAACAAAGCTTTGAGACCTGTAAAGGAAGATAAGTATCTTGAACATCTAGAAGAAACAAGTCCTGCAATGATCCTTTCCTCCTTTTGTATTCTTTATTTAGTGTAGTGCCAGTGCATAAATGGTCATTGATAATTACCATTTATTTCATGAAAGGGCATTCCAATTTGGATTTATTTTTCAATGCAATGTAGCTACTTTTGTTTGGCAATGTTTTTTCTATCCTTTTATAGCTATGCAACCTGTTTCCTAACGTTTTGTTAATCCTGTCCAGAAGAAAAGCCATGCCGATAATATCTACATACTTGGGGGTTTTCATGGTCTTTATTTAGATGATAATTTGATGTATATCAGCCTGTATATAAACACACCTACTAGTACCCAGCAACGAGTGTGTACCTACTACAATCTTGGACAGCTCCTCCACTTAAAAAGAATATGCTTTTGATCTTTCCATTCTGTTTTGTCTCCAACAGCAAATTAAACATATTAAATATACTAAAATACTAATTCTTATGGACTCTTGGTTCAATACCCCTTACCCTAAAGAGTTTATATGGACATGTTCTTTCTTTCTATTTCAATTTTTGAGCCAAAATATAAAGATACAAGCAATACCAGATATATCAATTGTCAACGACTCTTGGTTGGAGACCCTCCTCCCCAAAGAGTCCCAATATCTTTTGGTATTTTTTTTATTTTGGTGAACCCTCATTCCCAAAGAGACCCAAATACTAAAAATATCAAAAATAACAAAAATACAAAAAATACAAATTCTGAGGGACTCTTGGCTGGGGACCCTCCTCCCCAAAGAGTCTCCAAAATATTGGTATTTTTGGTATGTTTTGTATTTGTGGTGGTATTTTTGTTTTTTTTGCATTTTCGGTAGTTTTGGTATTGGGGCTTCCCCCCATTTCAAAGAATCCAGAAAACACTTGTATGTTCAATATTTTTGGGATTGGGTTCCCTACCCACTTAAAAGAGATTTCATATGGATGCATGCTTCAGAGCGCAATGCCACCCAACAGAAATACATAATTTCATTGGCTATATCATCAAAAAACTGCACTACCAGGAGGTCCCGTTCTGTAAATAAAGTACGCCCTAATCCCGTTTTGCAATAATAACCCCCCCCAAAATAAAGTATGCCCAAAATTTTGGGGCAACCAAATTTGGTTGAGAAAATGTCCTGAACCCTGTCCTACTTTTTTTCAAACTATATGTATCAATCGGAACCGGACTTGGATGCAGGTGGATGCTGCGCCCGAACCCGGCGTGGATGCTGAAGAACCTGCCACAACCTTGCAGAACCTGACGTGAATCTGCGCTGTAACCCTGCAGAACGGGAGGTCTTGAATACTATGCTTCGAAACCTAGTGTTGCCCAAATCGGGTAAATTACCATCTTGATTTAAACATATGATTTCATTTTCGGGAGGGTCATCGAGGGTACCAGGGTTTTGACCAATGCCCGCATCTTATTGCTGCTGTGAATCCCACCATGCACTCTCTCATCCATGTGCCTGTGACTTCTCATCAGCTTTGAGACTTGCGTGACCACTTCCCTCCTGGCACCAAAAAGACATCCATGAATGGCAGTGGCTGTTGATCAGTCAAATTGCTGTGAAATCGGGAACAGGAAAACGTGATGCGTATCGCTTTGGAACAGTAGAATCTCCAAGTCTGAAACTCCAAGGGGCACAAGCGATGAAGGCTATTGGATACTACAAGCAAGGTGCCAACTCCCAGTTTCAGTTGAGCCTGCTCGAAACTCCCAACGTTGATCTAGAGCTTGTTGTGCTGACAGCATTGTCCAGTTCCCCAAATCGCCTAAATTACCATCTTTGATTTATATAGATCATGTTCATTTTCGGGAGGGTCACTGAGAGTAGCAGGGTTTTGACCAATGCCCGCATCTTATTCCTGGTGTGAATCCCACCATGCACTCTCTCATCCATGTGCCTGTGACTTCTCATCAGCTTTGACACTCGCGTGACCACTTCCCTCCGGGCATGGAGACATCCATGAATGGCATTGGCTGTTGCCCAGTCAAACTGCTGTGAAATCGGAAACAGGAAATCGTGATGCGTATCGCTTTGGAACAATGGAAACCTCAAAGTGTGAAACTCGAAGGCGCACAAGGAATGAAGGCCAATATATACCACAAGCCAGGTGCCAACTCCCAGTTGCCCTTGAGCCCGCTTGAAACTTCCAATGTTGATCCAGAGTTTGTTGTGCTGACAGCATCGTCCAGTTCCCCAAATCCGGTAAATCACCATCTTGATACATGAATTTATGTTCATGTACGGGAGGGTCACCGAGCGTGCTTGGGTTTTGACCAATGCCCTCATTTGATTCCTGATGTGAATTCCACCATGCACTCTCTCATCCACGTGTTGGTGATTTCTCATCCATGTCATGGGACACGGACTTCGGGACGTCTCCACGTGAATCAACAACTACCCTCAACTCCACACAGTTGAAGTCTCCTAGCAACAAAACTCTCTGGGCAAAGCAAAAGTGGCAAGAACAGCTGTGAGCAGGTCGTTTGCAGAAGGGCTAATCACTTGCAGCACTTGCACTGAAGAGGCTGCTGCCAACTGCACGCTTTGGAATCCGTGCAGCTCGGCCTCCAGGACTTTCACGACATCCGTGTTTCCTTCTTGCTTCGCCAAGCTCAGTGGCGTTTCACCTGAACGCAAAGCCACCACAGCCAGCGTGGAAAAATTCAACGCAGAAGATCCCTGGCCTCAATAATCTGACACAAAAGCCCAATATCCTTCTATAGAATTGACAAGTTGAATAGATTCCATGCAAGGTCGGTTTTCGAAGGTTTCGATGGCTTTTCTTGGCATGCTGAACAGAAATACACATCCGGAAACATGTGTGGACATTCAAGAAGGTTTGTCCCCACCTCCCTTTGAAGGGTTCCAAACAAAGTTTACCAGTACATTCGAAAAAAAATAAAACATAACACAACTAAGACTTGAGTTGTTGAAGTTTCATGAAATGTCATTTGCTTGTTTGACTTTGCAGTTTGGAGTCTCGTTGATGCTGTTTAAAAAGTCCCCAACATCTATTCTTTCGGAATCTAAGCTGCCGGGCACAGCGAAATTCAACACAATAGATTTAGATCACATGCCAAACAAGATGTCTCAAACCTGCATCAGAAAGTGAGATTTCATTCCATTTGATTGTGTTCCGCGATTCTCTGACGTCACCTTCACGGCGAGAAAACCAATCCAGCCCAAGTCTTCCCACCGAGGCCCCCAGCCCTTGTCGTTCTCCGAGTCCAAGGCAGCCCCGGCTTCCACCAGCAGGTTGACCACCGCCACATGGCCATGGCGCGCTGCGTCGTGCAGAGGTGCATTGCCTCGGGAAACGGCTCCGCCCAAGAGCATCCACAGGTTCAGTTTTGATTTTCTCAACATGCGATGTGATTCGGCTGCATCTGCACATGATCAATTTCCAGACTACTTTGCCATCTATACTTGGGCTCTGTTTTCAACAGCAAAATTCACTGGATATTTTCAACTGATTTCAGCTCTGCATCCGATTTCGCCCTGGAGCGCTCCATGTGACACCGCCCCCTGTGGCCGTCCCTGCTGGGGCCCCCGACCGTTGTCGTTCTTTGGAGCCACAGTGGCGCCCAGCTGCAGGAGCTTCGCGACGGCCGCGGCGTGGCCACGAAACGCCGCCCGGTGCAGCGGCCTGTAACCTCGGTGCCGCGGCGGCACGGCGGTCGCGGGGTCTGCGCAGCTCCCGGGGCTCCCGGCCGTTGATGTTCGCCTTCTCCACGTCGGCGCCCGCAGCCGCCAGGATGGAGAGGACCTCTGCATGGCCGTTCCATGCGGCGAAGTGCATGGCCGTCGAGCCTCAGCGCGTCCAGCGGTGCAGCAGGGCGTCCCCAGGGACCAGGGAGGCTTTGGGCCGTGGCCCACCTCACTGGAACGATCTTCATGGGTTTTCTGTAGATCGAGACTTTCATCAACAACTTTCAAACTTGAGACTTTCATCAGCCATCTTCCGACCCAACCACTTTTATCATAAAAGTTGATGCCCCTTCATTTATCAGTTAATTTGTCCAAGTTTGAGCGGTGTCCACAAAAAACAAAACAAAACTCTTGCATCCAACATCAAGAAACCACATCACTCACCCGTTACATTGCCTGCACTGTTTATGGGCATCCACCCTCAAAGCCAAGCACATGTGATTGTGGATAGATTGATTGGTTGCGATCTAAAACCGATGCATTGCTGCACTGTCCCCTCCACGCGCATCTACACGCTAAGCGTTGCCATTGGGTTCACAGGAATCCTCTTCAGCTACATCTACACTTTGACTTAAATCCATTACTATGCAGGCCTGTATGAACACATTATAGCCCTTATGGTTCGACAAATGATCCTGCAACCATAGTTCAAACTTAAAATGTGTGGCGAAAATAGATTGAGCGCATTTCTTCCTCCACATTTGAAAATTCACCACTTGAACACAGTTCAGAGCCAGGTGAGCTTCGATCACTTTGAACTAGTCCCTTCGTTAGTCAACATATGCTCGCCCAAAAAAGTGTGTATATATATATATATATGTATCTTTTGATGATGAGCCCATATCATAATATGTTCATATTCTTATCACTAAATATGCCGTATCTGCACTGTCTTTACATCTCCAACTTCCTGAAAACGCGAAGTCCCGTATCAATGTATGAAGAAGACCCTTGGATTGATCATTCAAACCTTACAGAAGCACAGAATGCACAAAGTAAGAATGCAATCATTCGAACTAATCTGGAAAAAAGGCCATGTGTGAGACACAACAGCCAACTTCAATTGGGAAAACCCTTTGACCAACATACTTCACTTTGAATTGTGTGACTATACGACTTGATCACGCAAATGCATACAATCAACATCAACCGCCAGTGCTGCTCCCAGTGGGACACCTTCACCCTGCGGCCGCCCGATGAGGCCACAAGGCACTGAGCCGCCGGACCAAATCGGTCCACCCGATGGACCGCACCAGAGTCGGCACGGATGAAGTGCCGAACAGCTGCGACGTCGCCAGCTTTGGCCGCTTGGCGGATTGCCGGGTTGGCGTCGCTGTCTTCATCTCGGAGCCCGCCCCCCACTGTGCGGGGACAGGTAGCTGGAGGCAACCCTGGAAAAATGCGGAAAAAAATGTTGAATGGCAACGAATCTGCAAACCGCAGAGGTGCCAACATGGTTCAACAACAACAACAACAACAACAACAACAACAACAACAACAACAACCACCACCACCACCACCAAACAACAACAACAACAACAACAACAACAACAACAACAACAACAACAACAACAACCACAACAACCACAACAACGACGACGACGACGACGACTACCACCACAACAACCACAACAACCACAACAACCACAACAACCACAACAACCACAATAACCACAACAACCACAACAACCACAACGACCACAACAACGACGACGACCACGACCACGGCAACGGCAACGGCATCGACAATGACAAGCACAACGAGAACCACAACCACAGTCAA